>PVKA01035701.1:0-22365 GCA_004027165.1 Ctenomys sociabilis
TTCTATTTTCTTTTGTAGATTTTTTTTTTTTTTCTGAACTGTGGATTGAACTCAGGCCCTCGTGCTTGCCAAGGAAGCCCTTATTCTACTGACATCTCCCCGGCCTCCAGAATTTGTTGTTATAGACAAGTTTGGTGCCTGATTAGAACATATACACCATGCTTTCTAGTCATTCAAGCATGGATACAGCTTTTCCAGAATGTCACCTACCTTCGGGTAACTAAGTAACTGTAATATGTCATTTAATTTTATCATTTTAAAAATATACTGTTTGCAATGGACACTTGTATTCAGATACGTGGTTAAACACTGCCCTTTGGGTTTTCCAGGTTAGTGTGAAAAAAATGCATAGCAGCCCTCAGCGGGAGTCCAGGGCTGCTCCTGCGGCAGGCTTCCCTCTGACAGCTCAGCTCAGCAGGTTGGACGGACAGTGCTCTGAGCAGGTTTTCTCTCTGCGCCTGCAGAAATGAACTTTCATTACACTCAATATGAAGTCTGTTCAAACAATAGTGTGGTTGTATAATTTTTAAAAAAAAATTATATATTTAATACAGGGTCTTACTACGCAGATCGAACTCCTAGTGATGCTCCTGTTTTCAGCGTCCCAAGTGCTCAGATTACAGGCACGTGCCGCCATGCCAAGTCTCAGTTGCTGTCTCAGCACACCCTGGGGAGAGGGCCGGCCCGGCATGCTGGGAATTGGACGCCGGCCTCCGCGCTCTGCCTAAGCAGGCCCTTTAGTCTGCTGAGCTCTCTGGCCAGCCTGGATGTGTAATTTTTAGAAGGATTTTTTTTTTTTTTGGCCAGCTCAGGATGCCTTAAGGGCAGGTCTGATAAGGCATAAGGATCTGGGGATTGAATCACAGAATCGTAAGCCTGACTGCTTTGCTTAAGCAGGCACTTAAACAATTAAAGGGCAGGCCCCCCGAATGTTAATTTTAAAAATGTCATACAATGAAAGACACACTACCAGCAGTTTCTCTCATGCAGACGAGTTTCCCTACTCCGCAAGTGCCTGTCTCACTGTCTTTGCTGCTTCCTGCAGCAGCTCTGCGGGATCTCTTCCATGGGTCTCTGTGGGTCCCTCAGAGTCAGTTCAGAACACCTACACTTTATGATCATTTTGACCTTGAGAAAGAGCGGATGTGACACAGCACTGCATTTGGGGAACAAGATGAGTGATTCCACACCTGTAATGCTTTTATTTCATGGAAATTGGCATTAACATTTTTAAATGATTTGGGACATTAAGGCAGCCACCAAGAGACTCTCACTAAAGAGAATTTCTAGAACAGCTTTAGAAAGTGCGAAGAATGATGAAACAAATGTGTTTGAAACAAAGGAGGATGTTTTGAGGAGGACCAGGGGTGTGTAGTGCCTTTTGCTGTTATGAATTCTTGAAGTTTAAACATTACTCATGTGTTCTGACCCCACACTTAAGGTGCAGGATTAGATGGAGAAGGATGAGGGATGCCCCAGTGTGAGACCCAACAATGGCCCTGTCGCACATGGCCAGCCACACTGGGGAGGACCCAGCATCCCCCCATTGTAGTTGGTCATGTTGCCAATATGACCATGGCCTGGGCATAATTCCATTCCTTGAAATATTTTCATCATCCAAAAGAGGGCAATTATTTTTGCCATTTCTGTTTTCTAAAAGAGAAAAATTCTCAGGTACTGATTTCAAAAGACTTCCTGTAAGCTCTGTGTGTCCTATTCAGCACTGTACACCCAGGAGACAGAAATGTCATACTTAGAGGTCACTAGGTCATCAAGGCCAGCAACTTCCCCAGGCAGTGGGCTTTGCTATGTTACAGAAGACGGCAAAAATACAAGCCATGCACAGCTGTCCAATTATGCACTGCTCTATCGATGGGGGAAATTCCTTCCTCACTTCTGCAGGCGAACAGTTATGCCCTGGAGCTCAGGACGGACATGCCTTGTAACTTTTTAACCTAGTTAGTGTAACTGCCAATATTATTCATGTTCGTAGAAATGTCTAATCCTTTCTTGAATCTTGCTAGACTGTTTGCCTCGATAACATCCCGCGGCAATGAATTCCACAGGTAGATTGTATGCTGCTGTAAGAAGGATTTCCTTTTCATATTTTAAGTTTGTTACCTTTTAGTGTCACAACACGGTCCTTACACTGGCATTGTGTGGCACAGAATAAAAACACTTCAGATTGAGCTCTAATTCTTCACCACTCACAATCATTTTGTTTTGCATATATTTTCTGTTTTAGGACTTGTAATTCTGATTAAATAATATGACCCGAGTAAGTGGCTTCACAGTATCTTGAATACCTGGTAGACATTGGAAACAAATATCTTTTGACTGTCCAGGGACATTTGCTGAACAAATATTTACCTAGGACTTATTTGTGTAGAAATTATTTTAATTTTGGAGGGACAGCCTTGAATAAGGCTGAGTCTTTTTCTAAAAGGACCTCATTTTCTGGAAAGAGAGAGAAGCTATAAAATAGTAGGAAGAAATGAACTGTGTGGTTTCTGGTCACTTTAAGTACACTCAGATCTCCTTGTCTGTAGGCTTCACATCTTTAGATTGAATCAGACTTTGCTTCTTGCTTGGACTATTCTTCAGGCAAGGCAGTATAATAATTATTTTTGTATAATTTATATTGTTTTAGGTATTATAAGTGACCTAGTGATGATTTTAAATA
The DNA here is from genome assembly GCA_004027165.1 of Ctenomys sociabilis. Lineage (NCBI taxonomy): Eukaryota > Metazoa > Chordata > Mammalia > Rodentia > Ctenomyidae > Ctenomys > Ctenomys sociabilis. Next base: position 2,684 of record PVKA01035701.1, read on the forward strand.
TTTAGAAGGATATGCATAGGTTATGTGTGTAATTTATCATTTTATATAAGGAGCTTGAAATCCTTGACTGATTCATCCTGGATCAACTCGCTGGGCGTAGTAAGGGACAATTGGACTATGGGAAAATTTAAAATGACTTGAAGAAGATGCTAGGGAATAGTTTAGAACCCATGGTCAGGGTGTGGCTCTCTGCACAAGGGACAGCTGGGGTCAGCCACCAAGGTCCCACCTTCAGCACAACATGCATCAGTAAGAAGTCCAGGGTCAGCCTTCATATGCTGAAGGTACAAATGAATCAAGGTTGAGAAGGGAAAGCTGAGGGACAGAACTCAGTAAGGGACTCGGTAGGTGGAGGAGTGATGCCCTCCTGCCTGCCTGTTGTAAACTGTGGGAGTGGAAAGAGGTGGGGATCTGAACACATTTCCAGCCAACAGCTCGCTTACCTCAGGTACGTCACTTAATTGTTTTCAGCCGGCGCATTCTCCTCCATAGCGTGGCCAGTATCCTTCCCTGGTGGGAGGTTGGAGGTGGTGCCATATAGGAGCAGTCAGTCTTCCTCAGCTGCTGAGTGGAGCACGGACGCTGGTCCTTCTAGCAGACATCAGCTGCCCCAGCCTTTGTCGCTCTAGCCCGTCATTCTTGCCCCTCTCCAGTGACTTCTCAGTTCACCATTTTATCTTTGCTGCTTCTCAAAGCCCGCCAGTATCCTCTGTGGTGCTTCACTTTCTGCACCACAGGGAGTTTAAATGGCCTGCACTTATCTGCCCCCAAATGTTGTCTATATTTTGAGAACTTGATAAACTCAATCAGATGGACTGCTGCTTGTTGATACAGCAAGCTGGATATGGATTTTAGATAGTGATCATAGGGTCAGATAGATAGCTCAGCTGACTAAAGTGCCTGCTTTGGCAGAGTGCAGTGGCTGGGGTTTGATTCCCAGCACGCTGTTCCGGTCCCACCCACAGGGTGGGCTGAGACTGTGATTGAGACTGAGCGTGGTGGTGTGCTCCTGTAATCCCAGCGCTTGGGAGGCTGAACACAGGAGCATCACCATGAGTCCGATCTGCATAGTGAGGCCCTGTAGACCCTGTTCTAAATATATAAAAAAAAGTTGCTTTTATTTTGTTTATTTCTTAAACTTTTGGTGTCAGCTTAACCAAGCTTTTCCCTATACAAGACAAAGTCCTTGCCTAGAGTTTGGGGGCATCTTCCCCCAGAAGTCGTGACTGTGGCCCAAGTGACCCCATCACCTGCATTTGACTTCTCGATTGTCCTGACAAAGGCAGGTGCCTCTTGTTATTCTTTCTAATTGCCCCTTTGTGTACCTTTTTTCCACTTAGGCAATTTGAAGTAGAGCCATGCACCGCTCTGCATAATAATGCATTATAAAGGCATTTCAAGGAATAAATTATTAGGATTGTTTACACGCATGGTTCAAATTTACTGGCAAATTGCTCAGGCCTTGGTTTTATGATGTAGCTGCCAGCCGGGCTCCTTGTGGGTAAAACTCTGAAACAGGAGAAGCTGCCCTTCGCTACCCTTCGCCAGCACTTCCTCTGCCCTCCTCCTGCCTTTCCAACACCTCTCTCCTTCCTTGCCCCCAAACCACTGGGTAAGGCTCTCGGGCCTCTTGCTCCTTCATGAGGAGACACACCGTGGGACCTCCGCAGGCCCACCCCCACCAAAGGTGAGGCATGCAAGGGAATAAATCTTCAATGGTATAATTTTAGAAGCTGTGGCAACTGGGAAGGGCGGCTATTTCTGGCTGTAGGGCTTTCTCCTTGACCTGACATGATACTACTTCGCCTGCTGTTAGTGTGGCCCGCCAGCCCTGCACACCACACTCATTTTAGCTACGTGCTTGCCATTCCTGGGAGTGACTTCTTATTTCTATGTGGTGCAGCTCTGTGGTCACCTAGCATTTTCTGTGCTTGTGAAAGGGTGTGGATCTGTTGATGCACGGCTTGTCACAGCTGACACACCAAGGTGGTAATGTGGGACACCTCCAGGGTAGCACAGATAGGCTGGACTCTTGCACATTAGGAGTGGAGGAAACTGGCTGATCCAGTTTCTGCACAGCCCTCAGCCTCCAGCTTTATCAGCTGCTTAACCAGCACTGGATGAGTCACTCTGCTCTGAGCCAGGTGGGTCTCCAGGGCTCGGTCTCCCACCTACACTGACTCACTGGGACATGGAGGCCCACTGTGCCCTTCTGCTTACCCCGCTTGCTGTCTTCCCACTCACGTTCCTAATGAGACTGCTGTCTGCCGACCCCTGGACTTCTGGGGAAGGGAGTCAGAGTTCCCGCAGCAGATGGGCAGAATAGCCCTGGGAAGATTTGAAGGAGGCCAAGAATAACAGCGCTTTCCAGAAGAGGGGCATGCTGGAGCCAAGACCATCGCTGGTGTAGGGTATCTTGTTCTTAGTTTTACAATCTATGAAGTACAAGGATGTTCAGAGACTGTTCAGGATGCAAGGATAAAGTCAAGAAGGACAGGAAAATGGGAGCAGCTGACCAAAAAGAATCCCGTTGGTCTATGTTAGAAGAGAAACAGAGGTCTTTTATAGCTATGGAGAGAGCTGGGGCTTTCTGGATGATAGCTCCTTTTCCATTACCCTGGCTGTGGCAAAGAAGAGAATGAGAAAGAAAGAAGAGGGGAGGGAGGGGAGGGAGTGTGGGAAAGAGGGAGGACAGAGGAAAGGGAGAGGCAGAGAGAGAGAGAGAGAGAGAGAGAGAGAGACAGACAGACAGACAGACAGATAGACAGACAGACAAAGACAGAGAGGAAAGTCTGTTTAAGAAAAGTAATGAAGGATAATTTTAAAAAGGCAGCAAAACAAAATCCAGAGACAATGTCGCCTTGCCTTATCTACGTATGAAATAAATTTAAAGATATTTGTTTAAAAGCAATGATGTAGATCCCTGGTGCGTATGCCACACTGACTCTGCCTTTGGGCCACGCTGAGCTGATGAGGGAGTCTGGGAGTGGTGGCGTATGCCTGTAATCCCAGCACTGGGGCTGCTGAAAACAGGAGGGTCACTACAAGTCTGAGCTGTGTAGTGAGACCCTGCACCAAATATGTAAAATGAAAAAAGAAATAAAGAAAGAAAAGGAAAACAATGGAGTGCAGTCGTAAGACTGCAATCCTTAATCTTTTCTGTTAAATAGGAATTCAACAGTGGTTGCTGTATTGCATGGTTAGCTTCAGATTAGTTGTTTAGATTACCTTGGTTTAGATAAACTTGCAAAATTGGTTTTAAAAAACACAAAACAACAAATAAGTTATAAGAAATTAAAAAGAAAAAAAAAGAATAAAAACAAACAGAAAAAACCCTGTTAACTGCTCCTTTGAAAAGATAATCAGAAATCGGCAGTACAATTATCCTGCATATATATATACACATATTTTTTATACATAATATATATATATATATATATATATATTTTTTTTTTTTTTTTTTTTTTTTTTTTTTCTGGCCCACAGGATAGCTTAGCAGATTAAAGTGCCTGCTTAGGCAGACACAGGGCCCAGGGGTTTGATCCCCAGCCTGCTGTCCCAGCCCTGCCCCTAGGGCCTGCTAACACAGAGGATGGGTGTGGTGACACACACCTGTAATCCCAGTGCTCTGAAGGCTGAAAAATAGGAGGCTCACTATGAGTCTGATCTGCATAGTGATATCCTGTACCAGATACATAAAAAAAATGAAATAAAATAAAAATTTTAAATAAATAAATAAATAAATGTATTTTCCCCTTCTTTCTCTTGTCCTTTTCCTCATCCTTGTTTTTCCTTCACATAGAACAAATTCTTTCCATTAGTCTTCCAAGTTTTCACACTAGCGAGACAACATGATGTTTGCACATGTGGGTCTGATTTATTTCACTTACCACTACAATCTCTAATTGCATCCATTTATCTACAGGAGCCTCAAATTTATCTCGTTTATACCTGAATAGTATTCCTTTGTGTAAAAATGCCACATCTTTTTTTTTTTTTTTTTTTTTTGCGGAACTGGAGATTGAACTCAGATCCTTGTGCTTGCCAGGGAAGTACTTATTCTACTGAGCCATCTCCCCAGCCCTGCCACATCTTTTTTATCCATTCCTCAGCTGATGGACATTCATGTTGTTTCCAAGATTTATCTAGGACAAGTTGTGCTGCCATAACTGTGGGCGCACACATATAGCTGTGGCGTGATGATTTCAGTTCTTTCGGAGAAATACCTAGGAGGGTAACAGCTGGCTTGAATGAGACCTGCAATCCTAGATTTTTGAGGAACCTCCATTCTGATTTCCACAGTGGTTGTACCAGCCTGCACTCTCCCCAACAGTGAAGAAGGGCTCCCTTTCTCCTACCGTCCCTCTAGTATTTGTTATCGGTCAACTTCTTGATGACAGCCATTCTTTCTGGCACAAGATGATACCTCAGTGTCATTTTAATTTGCATGTCTTCAGTGACTACTGATGTTGGACATCTTTTCATATTTTTGCAATCCTTAATCTTAAGCATTTGGATGCAAGAAGAGTTCCTTTACAGTAACTAACTCTTGCTGTGCCTGTACAGGAACTTGTTCAGCTCCATAGTAAAGTACCTTTGGGATGTATATTTCCTCTGAACTTTTCTTTTCAGAGGCTTGTATCCTCATCTAGTACGATCTGTCAGGAGGTGAAAAATCAATAAAGTTGTCCATTTGTTAAAAAGATAAAGCAAGCCAAGGATGTCTGCTTTGCTTATCTTTCTCAGTGGCACAGCACCCTAACATTTGTTTGTATGAAACCTTAGCCTATGGTTCTACCCTGGTGTGCTAGGTTTCTGAGCACTGGCTGGAACCAGTTTGCTGGTGGCTTGCCAGCAAGCAGCTTTTCATGAGGGAGAGAGTGGCTGCTGTGAAAGGTCCTTCCTCACCTGTCTGGTGGCTAGCCTGTCTTCCCTCAGCTGGCACTGTCACCCGAAGAAGTCAGCCACTTCATCTTGTGCTGCTTTGATGACTGTTTGGGGTAGAACCAGAACCAATCACCCTTTTTATCTGCCTATGTCACACCCTCTGTCAATCTCCCCTAGTCAGGCTCCAGGGCAGGGAACAGAGGCGTCTTCTCGGTCTTCTCCGGATTGAGGAGAGGAGTCGCCCTCTCCTTGGAACTCCAAAAGCCCATGAAGTCTTCAGCAGGAAAGAACGAAATATTGACTTTACAAAGGGGTGAGGTGGCAGGAGAGTGTGCCTCCGCAGGGTGAAGGATGAACACGTGAGCATTCATGGGTCATGAGCAGCAGGCCGCTAGCCACAGGGATGAACAGTCTCCGCTCAGGAGTGGGGCTTCTTGCTAGTTCTTTTTAACTTCATAGATTTGTTGCCCATAACTGTCTTTGCAGAGCTGGAGATTGAACCCGGGGTCCCATGCATGCTAGGTGAGTATCCTGCCACTGAACTAGTCCTCCGGCCTCTGTTCTCCACCACTTACTGGATCCCTACCCGTCTTCTTTGGCTTTGACCAGCTGGTCTTTCTCTCTACCCCATGATTTCGGTGTGTTCCCAAAACTCTTCCTTATCTGATGACATCATGACTTTGTCTTTTTCTTCCTTGGAAAAACCTAAACACCCCTTCTCTTCCCTCTTGACTCCACTGCCATATTTCAGACCAGTGAACATTTTTGGCCCTTTCTTGTCTGGTTATTTTCTGATTATTTGAAGTATACCTTTTGCTCTCAGTTTTTTCCTTCTGGACCACTGTCTCCTGCTTTCTGAAGTCCTGTCTTCTGTCCCACAGGACTCTTGCCTTTCTCTTCTGCTCAGATCTTTCTTAACCTAGGAGCCAGTTGCCAGTCACGGTTATAGGCCACACAGCCTTGGTACCCACTGTACCCACACTTCCACCCAACACTGCTTCCCGGGAGTCCTTGTTCCAGTCCAACCCAGGGCCTTTCAGGTGAGGTCTGTTCTCCAGTCACTTACCTTTCTTTGGTAAGTGCTGCCTACATTCCATCCTCTCTAAAAAAAAAACTTTTCATCTGAGCCTTTAGTCTCCAAATACCACCCACTGTGGAATCTACTCTTTGATCCTCATGTGGGCTGGTTCCTTTTCTCCTCTTAGTACAAAAGTGATAGATGCCCATGATAGAGTGTTTAGGACACAAAGGAGCAAAAATGAAACAAATAATATAGGTAGAAACATTGTTAATACCTTGATGTGAGCCTTTATTATTTTTTTGCCCTCTATATTTACAGTTTTTATAGACAAAAATAATACCACACTTAGATGGCAGGACCTCCCTTCCCTCAGGCCCCTTGTTGGTTTATAGAATGTTCCACAGAGCCTGTCTCAGGCCCCATGTGATTGGAATAGCTGAAATGTCCCTGGCCCCAAGTGGAGCAGTGCCTCCTGCTCTTTCCTTTGAATTAAGCATGTTGGTGAAACAAGACCTACATTACATGGAGGTGGGGTTTGTATTTTTACTTATGCTTTATTGGAGAAGGTGGTTTTTAAGAGGAACAGAGAGAAGAGGATAAGAAAGATGGCGGAGTTGTTGGGGCAGAGATCTACATCACGGCCCAGCCCCCAGCCTGCACTGACTTCTATGGCACAACCTTTTCTCTTTACCTTATAAACATCTTTAATGGAGCAGCAAATACAGAATTCAGATTTTCTCACCTAACAGAAGCTGCATGAAGTGACACTTTTGTATAAGTGTCATTTTTTTGGTCACCCCCCCACAATGTATTACATACATGAACACAATGTATTACATACATGTACACAATGTATTACATACATGTACATATTATGTATGTGCCAAGATTTAATTTTGATGTCTTCACCATGAGGACTGTGGGCACCCTGATTTCCAGACAGCAGTATAATTAATACATGGAGTCAAAGTTCAGTTCACGTGTCTTCCCTCACATGTACTTGTAAGAATTGGACAAATTATTTAAACATGCTACATTTCAGTTTTTGCATCTGTAACATGGTTGTAACAAAATTATATCTTGAAATTCTCAACACCTTACTTGTCACATAAAGTAAGGCTCAGTGGATTTCCCTATCATTATGTATAACAAAAAACCAGTCTTTCTATATTGCTTAAGTGAGAGAATCCACATTTTCAACAGAATACACAGAAGTGCAGCATGCACTCTTATAGTTAGATAAATATTGGTGCCTGCATTTTCCTTGTGCTAACGGCCCACATGTTTCAACAGAGGACCAATGAGGATGAACATTGAAGAAATGTTTAAGGTACATATCAATATTGCTGTTTCCGATCTGTTTTCCACTCCCCTGCCTTTGCTATCTTTTTCTTGTCTGTGGATGTATTTCAGAGGCAGTGTTTCTTTCTGTACTTGGAATGTGATCTAGTCTCACCTTCCAACAAAACTAAAACACTGTCACATCTGATGTTTTAGTTTTTGGCAGAATCGGGGATTGAACTCAGGCCCTTGTACCTATTCTACTGAGCCATCTCCCCAGTTAAGAAATTTTTTTTTTTTGTTTGTTTATTTGCCATCTGATATTTTAAATGGTGCTTTTCTTTTTTAGGTACAGTCAGTTAAACCATTTCGTTATTCATTTATGTGGCAGGTGTAGATCACATTTGGGTATAGACAAGGTTTATGGACAAGGTTTATATTTTGAGAACTGACTACTGTTGCTAACTGTAGTGTGGGCTTTATAGCCAGTGTGGAAGAGTTCCAGATGGTTCAAAGCAAGGCAGACATCGACTAAGGCTTACAGTATCTATAAAATCCTTCTTCTCTAAAAATAGGAACGTTTGTATCATGAGCATTCTTTATTGTTTGATCTTCTTGGGATGGTCTGTCCTCTGCAGATCCTTCCTTGGCTTCAAAGCATAGGAAAATATCAATAGGGAGTTTAAATGCTTTTTTGAGCCACTCACTGTGCTGGGTATTTGAGGGAGAAAAAGAGAACTCAACATGGCCTTTGTCTTTAAGCAGGTTAGTACAATGGGAAAGGAGGTGTGCAAACAATTGTAGGGCAGAGGCAAATTTTTTAGAATGAAGGTGTACACTGTAGTACATTTCAGAACTATATAATTCAAATTGAGGTCTTCATGGTTGTGCATTTTGTCCCCAAGGTTCCTTTTATTTGGTCCAAAGTTACAGCATTAAAGTTTTTAAAATTGTCAACAGTGAACAACTGGACATTTTACAGTAAAATATCAAATCTCTTTTACCTTGGAAAAATTGATCATGATGATATTGAAGAGGGCCTGATCTTTTAGCTAAGACAGGAATTTTATTTTATTTTTTCTAAACTAAGCTCCTACCCACCCTAATTCTTACACTGCACTGCTTATTTATGCTGTATGTGCCAGGTGCGGTTATGGCATGTCTTGGAACCTCTAGGAGGCTCTTGCTCCTCTACAGGTTATAGGAGAAGACTCAGAAAGAGCTGCTAGAGGGGAGACTTGCAGAGAGAGCCCAAATTTTCATGGAAGCAGGTGGACCTGGGAAGTCTTGGAGCAGGTGGGGCGATACATGCACCAGTTAGGGCTCGAGCTCTGCTTGGATGATGACAGGCGCGCCAGGATGTAGTAGCTGTTTGCTCTTTGAGAGAAGGTCCCCTTCGGAAGAATGGCTGCATACAGGGCCAGCACCCTGGCAGCCTGGCATACTAAGGGACTTTAGATTTTGCTGAACTGGCCTGGCTGATTGACAGGGTAACAGAGAAGAGGGTTTCTAACCATGTTCCGACTTGGAGCCAGTGACAATGATCACGTGTGTGCAAAACTTTACCAAACCCTGACGCCCTCACCTGAGCTGTGTCACATTACAGGTAAGAAAGTACAGGCAACAAAGGATGTGTTAAACTGCTTCTGTTGAGGTCACGCAGCCAGCGTGTGGTGAAGCTGCAGGAGGACCCTGTGAGTCTCACTAGAAAGGTTGCTGCTTTATCACTAGAGTGCTCTGCTTCTCAAGTGGACCCGCGCATCAGAACAGCTACCTGGCAGCCCAGGTGGGGTTGCAGTGGGAGTGAGCGATGGACGGTGGAGAAGAGCTGTACAGCTGCAAGTCCCGCCTGCACAGCCTGTCCACTGTGGGGCTTTCTCGTCCTTTCAGTTCTCAACCCACTTTATGCCTCTTTCCCAGGACTTGTTTTGCCATGTCCCCAAGGAGCCGCGTGCATCTTATCACATCTTGTATATTTTGAGTTCCTTAAGGGCAGGAGGAATTACGCTCTGTTTGCCTTCATGTATATATATTTTGCATTGTTGAGTGCAGTGTTGTGGTAAATGAAGGAATTCTGAAATTATCTCTCTCAGATCATTTTTCTTTACAGATGCATTTTAGAAGGCAGTGGCAAGTTAAATACTTTTTCTTTCACAATATGAAAATAATTTCCTGACACAATCTACTTGAAACTATTTTAAAATAGGAGGAAAGAGTAAGGCTGGGAAATTGTTTAAAAGCAGCAAAACCCTTTAAGAGTCAATGTCACATTTATTGCTATAAAATATTTTTTTCTCTCTGTGAGACATCTGCTTCCCATTACATACAGTATTGGGTACTTGAGCTCACCAGGCGTTGTGCATACCAAGCAATGTGTGTGCAGAAACCCGACCAACACCCGCGGTACACACTTGCACCATGAGACTCTTAACTTTACAAGTAGCACTTCTGTCACCACATTGATGTTTGCTGGTACACACGGGAAGGTATTTTTTCATACTCACCTTCAAGACCTCATTACCTACATCTGAGAAATGAAGAACTTCAAAATCCTGAAGACTTTGTGTTCTGTCATTGCCTGGCCCAACTTTGTGCAATCTAGCAGTGAAACCAATGAAAATCTAAATCCTAAATCTATATTCCCTAGTAACATTGGCCCAGAAATGAGAAACACAATATGCAATGTTTGCTAATGAGTCATGAGTCTCGCGATAATTGCTTCCACATTCTGGATAGTTCCCTTAAACCATCTAATCTTGACACATCCTGCAACAATCCTGTGCGTTGTAAATGACTTTATTTCTTGGGTTACTGTTAAGGGCTTGTTTTCTGGTTCACTTCATTTTCTTAAAGAAAACCACATACTCATGTGCAAGTGGACACACATGTTCAGATCACACACACACACACACACACACACACACACACCCCTCATAGTGACTTTTGCCTCAGTTCTGTAGTTTTTTTTTTTTTTTAAAGAAAATTATGAAACAGGAAAGGAGCACTTATCTTTTGGTTTGGAAATAAAAAAATAAACATATTTATGATGAAGGTTGAAATACGCTCTATTTTAGAGTTCGAATTCAGGTCTCTGAGAAGTAAAGCCCGAGTTGAACAATGGCTCAGCCAGCAGCAATCTGTCCTTCCTGGATGTCAGAATCTATAATGGAATAGACAGCTACAACTAGCCTTTAGTGCAGCAATAATGGAAAATTAAATACGACTTTTAAAAACTGCTCATATTATAAAGTGATCTATTAGCATTATATGACTTTAGCACTTAAAGTGACTGATTCTAATTGCAAAATTTGGCCCACAGCAAGCATTAAGGAGCTGCAAGATCTTAAAGGCATTTTATCTCCTTTGGGATATTTTCAAGAGGATTTTCTTGGGAATCAAGCTGTATTCTTGCTGCACAAAACGTGTGGATGGCATCTCTCATTTGAAGCAGCAACAGAAGTAGTTACAGTTCCTTCCTCTCTGAATGAGTGCACCAATAAGCCAAGCAGCGGAAGGATTATTGGCCCCTCCCTGCTTCCCTTTACTAAAGACGCCTTGTCTTTACAGCTCCTGAGTGCTTTCCTGAAGAAGTAAAGCTGGATGCCCCTCCTAAGGAGCTCTCACAGCTGACAGAGAGGCTTGCTTCCTGCACCCAGTTATCCAACTGTAGCCCTTCTGAATCTCTTCCTGACAAGCCAGTGTGTCTCTAAGATGGAGCTTCCATGCCATTCCTTGAGGTGAACTCAACTAACAGTGTATTATAAAACCACAAAAACCTGAGCAAATTCACTTTTTCGATGGGCCTGTGACAGTTTGCAGTTTCTAGAAAGCGAAGGGAACATGTGGGTGAAAGCCATTCTTGTTTGATTTTGATTTTATGTTCATGGTATTTAAAAAATTTCATCCTTTTGACTACAGGAAGCTTATGCATATAATAGGGGCAGCACTTCATGCTGAGAAAGGGCTTAGTGAAAGATAGTCATATCTGCACTTTGTTTTGTTTCTTTTTCTTTTGCAGTGCTGGGGATTGAACCCAGGGTCTCAGGCAGGATAGGCAAGTACTCTACCACTGAATGACAAAAATTGTGAGCAGCCCTTTTCATGTTTTATTTTGAGATGAGATCGCATTAAATTGAGCAGGCTGGCTTCTTCTTCTTCTTCTTTTTTTTTTTTTTTGCAGAACCAGGGATTAAACTCAGGCTCTTGTGTTGCCAGGGAAGTACTTATTCTACTGAGCCATCTCCTCAGCCCTAGGCTAGCTTCTATCTTGCAGTCTTGCATCAGCTTCCCTAGTAGCTGGGAATGCACAGTGTCCTACCCCTCGCAGCTGCACAGAGTTTACTTGCTAGTGGTGTTCTGGGTCTCCAGAACAGTAGAGCAGTTGCTTACAAGGCTTCGGAGTTGTGATGTGAGGAACCACATTAACTTCCATGGAACCTAGCAGTGTGGTCTTAAATGCAGAGTCTAAAAATGCCAGTAGTACTGCTGGAGTATGAACATCAACCTTATTTATTCATTTCTGTGATGCTGGAATAAAACTCCAAGCCTCGTGCTAGACAAGCGTTCAACTCACAAGCCATAGTCCCAAGTCATCAATATTTATTTATTTATTTTATAATTTTTAGTATTATTTATTTTAACTATATTTATCCAAAATTAGCATCATTTTCAAAGGCTAACAAGAGGGAGAAAGAAGTTTAAAGGTATTCTGACTTCTTGTGAATTTTTTGCTAAGAGATCCCTGCAACTTATAATTGCTTCCTGTCTTTCAAAGCCTGGAATCTTGCAGAAGGAAGCAGAAATACTTGTTATTGGCCTGAATTAGGATAAAAGGAAAAGAGAAGATTATAGCTGTTGGCACTTTGTTTATGAAAACATCATTTTGAGGATATGCTTGAATCATGCAAAAGTAATGCTTCCCTCTGCTCTCCCAGCATATTTCAAATGCCAGCTCTGCAGACAAAAGAAACAGTGCTCAAATAGGATACTACCTTTCCTACAGGCAGCAAGATGCATGACAATATTATCATTACTGTCTCTTAGATATTTTGGAATTAAACCTGCAAAGTATGTGTAAGCATATATGTGTGCAAAAATGAAAGTGTGTTGATTTGAAAAGTTTACAGCACTTTATTTTAAATTACTTAAAGTAATTTAAGTCTCACAAGAAGTTGTAAAAACAAATCAGAGAGCTCTTTTGTAACATTCATTCAGGTTTCCCTAAAGATAGGCTATCATTTTATGTAACAGTTGTCAAAATTAGGAAATCAATTTACATCTATGGACTTTAAGAATTTATTTAGCATTCATGGGCTTTTACATGCACACATGACTGGGTGTGGGTTAATATGGGGAAGTGGATGGAACGCCAGCTCTGAGGAGGCAGCTCTCACCAATGAATATTGATGTGCATGACTGACAATCAGATGATGTGATTGTATGTATCTTATTGTTCACTAATGAAGCAGAGTTGATTGCATCCAAGGTTTTTTCTTTTTTTTGTATTTAGCACAGGGTCTACAGGGTCTTACTACACAGATCAGACTCATAGTGATTCTTCTGTTTTCAGCCTCCCAAGCACTAGGATTACAGGTGAGCACCACCATTCCCAGTTTCAGTTGCATCTCAGTGTGCCTGGGGGGTGGGACTGGCTCACCATTATAGGAGCTGTCATTGTTTCTTAGATGTACTCAATGGGGCTTTTCTGTGTCTGATATTAGACCTTGGCTGCTCAATGCTGGGAAACCTGTGGCTGGGATCACAGGGAACCTGGGTGGGTCTGTCTACTCTCCAGCAGTAAAGGGGAAGTACTTCTCTATTTAGATGGTAGTGGGTGTTGGAAAATCTGTTGTGTGCTTCTGTCCCAGCAAATTGTGAGGTTCTCTACTTATAAGGGGACAGTACTGTGATCTTCTCAATTGCTGTAGATCTGATCACAGGCCTTTGCTCCTCTTTCAGGTGTTTTCCATCATACTTAAAGCGGTACTTCGCATTTTTGTCTGAGGGTATGATCAACAAGGGCTCTGCATCATGGCCCTAAACATTTACTTCCTCTTTCCTTAGCATTGTTGTACCCTGTTCTCTTGACAGGTCTTGGTGGTCCAGGCGAGCTGGCCTGCTGAGAGCTCTGTTCACTTTTCAAGCTCTTTCTCATGCTAGCACCTTTACATGTGTTACTTCTGGAAATATTTTCCCCTTTCTCATACTTCACCTGTATCCTAAATCTTCAGTTTTCTCTTACGAGTTGTTCTGCTTTGAAGTGTTCATGTCATCTGAACTATCTTCTACTTACAATTTGTACACATACTAGAGAGTACTGTTTTGCATTCATTACTGTGATTATAAGGCATTTATCTCCTCTATTAAACTGTAGGTTCTAGGAGGGGCAGGATGATGTCTGCTTTATGAGTAGGTACTCACTGCATGAATTATTGAGTAAGTTTCAGAATGAGTGAAAAGCATAATGATATAACCTTATTTTTTCTTACAAGTTTAAGTAATGGCACATCTGAGATTTGGAAGTACTTCCATGCTGTTCAAGGCTCGTTTATTTTGGAGTCACTTCTGGGGCTTTTCATTTTCTCAATTTAGGAAACTGAATTTGCTTATTAGAGATCATGGCTGACAAGGTTATGTCTTTGCTTTTGTCCTTTCTCTGAGTTCTATTTTGAATTTCTCATTTGGAATAATCTGAAGGTCATTCCAACCAAAGACAAACCATCTGTCAGGCCACCCATCCACGGCCTGAGTAGTAGTCATTCCTAGGCAAAGAATTGCCCAGAGTGGCTTTGCTAAGACTCCTAATCATAGTTCTTTGTCTCTCATGGGGGTCTGAACAAGGATGCGCCCTGGCAGACAGGACCAGTGAGTGCATCCCAGAAGACCTCTGTCTTCTAGATTCTAGAGCTAAGTCCTGTCCTCCCAGGCTTGAAGAAGGAAATCATTAAGGGGTTAATGAGGGTCATTTAGGAGAATGAAATCAAGAAGGCATCTGAGAAAGGAATAAAGGGACAGAAGCTGGGGTCCATCTCTGAAGAGAAAAATCTTTGAGCTAAATTACAGTCATGACAAGTTGCTTAGATGGGAACATGGGGCATGGGGTGCAGATGGTGTTGATAAAATGGCAGTTGCAAAGACCCACAAAGGTGTCCTGTGAGCACACTAAGCCAAACCTGTGGACATCCAGTGCTTGTGTCTTGGAAAATTGGCCTGTGAAGAGAGAGGCTAGGCCTTGAGCCTCCAATTTGAATTATCCGGGTAATTGCTTCAATTCTGTGGCTGAGGTGTGCTCAGCCTATATATGTAATCTAACATAAATTGTGTTACATTTAGGAATGTAGGTAGAAGTGCTTTGTAAATTCCATGGCTTTCTTGGTTTTTAGCAAGGCACCTACGTGTGTGTGTGTGACTTTAAACTCACTTCTTAACCTTGCCCAGGTAATAATGAAGATGACAAGGGTGACTTGTGTCCAGAGCTATAAGATGCTTACTGCAGCTCATGCATGTGCAGCTAGAGGTGGTACAGCAGGCAGAGGAGCTTGGATGCTGCAACGAAAGCATGGGGACAAGTTGCAACTTGCAGTCACTAATGTGTAATGTTCAGGCAGGCTGTGTAACCTCCCTGATTCCAGCATTTCCCCACTAACCTTGAGACAATAGTAAAACTGTTTAGTTCGCTGATCTTATTGGATTAATTGTATACAGTAATTTGTGTCAAAGAACTTGCAATGTTAGAAAGATGAAATATTAGTATGATTGGATAAATGCATGCATTTTCTTTTAAGTTGAGGCTTAGAAAGTACAAAACAATGTTTTGAAACATTTATACATCATACAGTGATTAGGTTAGAGTAATTAAATATCTATTACCTCAAATATTTATCAATGTGAATTCTTTCAGATATTTTGAAATATGCATTTTTGTGTTACAAGTAGTCAACTGACTATGCTACAGAAGAGAGGAACTTGTTCCTGTCATGTGACCACACAGGTTTACTCACATAACCTCCTCCTACTTCCTTCTTCCCTTGTCAGCTTGTGACTACTACTCTACTTCCCATTCCAATGAGATCAATAGTTCTGGGTACCACATAGAAGAAATATACCCTGAAAACACGAGATAAGTTATGCAAGCGATTGGAAGAGATCTCAAGCAACATTATTTGAAAGTTACAATAGCATATTTCAAATACAATAACATGGTGAGATGTTAAAAAATTTCCAAGAGTAATGAATTTTTTTTTTTTTGTCGGAACTAGGGAATAAACTCATGTTTTTGTGCTTTCCAGGGAAACACTTATTCTACTGAACCATCTCCCCAGGCCCCTGAAATTTTTTTAACGGTACATCGGAAGAATTTAATGACACTACATGTACATCTATATATTACAATAGATACATCATCCATGAAAAAGGAATGATTTTTTTTTTCTGTAGCTTACAAAACTTTCTCCAAAACTAGACCCTATGTTAGATTATAAAGAAAATTTTTACAATTATTCAAAATTGATTCCTACATCTTATGATAGTGGAATGAACTAGGGATCAATAGTGATTAAAAAGCAGAAATTATATAAGCTAAAGTATATCGAATAGTACCCTCTAGAATGATCTGTGGCCACAGAATAAATCAGTAAGAAAGCATACTGATAATATTGGATAGAATAAAATAGAGATATATCAAACCAAAATTTCTGATGGCATGTCAGTTAAATTCTAATACAGAAAAGCACAGAGAAGATTGTCTCTTTAGAAAATCAGCATTATCTGAAATTTAAAAAAAAGTGGTACACATCACTGTCTTCTAAATAAATGAAAAAAAAAAACTAAAAGAAGTGGAAGGAAAGAGGTAGCAAAGTTCAGAGTTGAGGTCACTGGAATATGCATTAATTGTGCTCTATAGAAACTTTGTAAAACAGAATTTATTATTTGACTATACACAAATCTGATAATTCTGTAGCCTAATCAAAAGAAATACAGAAAAGAAAAACAGTAATGAAAATTTATAGTTACATCATAGGTATACTTACGTTGCAATTTAAAGTTGTAAAATGTAAAGATTAAGTCAGCCCTCAAAAAATAAAGATAAAAGTAAAGTATTTGGTTTTAAGAAAGGAAATGAAACAGTGAATTTTCAATACAAATTTCTTGGGAATACTCAATAAATATTTCTTCATTTTGTGGTATTTTTTGGAAGTTATGTACCATTAGAATGGGTTTCCAGAATACAGTCACAAATTTGACTTAAATTATTTTTTTAATGTAACCCAGAACTAACCAGAGTAATGCCTGAAAGTGCAGCACATTTTATATGTGACCACACACTGGCTAAAAAATTAATTTAAAAATACAAGATGTTTAAATGTGCGCATCCAATTCAGTACTAAAATTTATGAAGATCTTTCTTCTATAAAATTATTTTCTACTGCTTAGCTTGAGACAGGGGCCAGAATTTGATCCCAGCTGATCGGGCCCTGCCTTCTGGGGCAGGTTGAAATGGCAGTTGAGACTGGGTGTGGTGAAATGTGTCTGTAATTTCAGCGCTCGGGAGGCTGAAAAGAGGAGAATCACTATGAGTTGATCTGTGTAGTGAGACCCTGTAGACTCGCACTAAATACTCTCTCTATATAGTATATATATGTGTGTGTGTGTGTGTGTTTTTTTTTTTTTTTTTTGGTTCTCCTAGGAACTTAAATGCATACTAAAATAGGGTTAGACATTTTTTCAGATGATACAAATTTAGGAAGCATTTGTTGAAAACAACACACTGGGAGGTGATGGAAACGTAGGCTTAGAACAGTAATTAACATAATCTTAAAGTATTTTACTGAAATTTAGATGTTAGTTTATAAGGCATGATCAAAGTATATGAAGATATTGAAATTTAAACATTTATTATATCTAAAGGACTCTTTGCTCTTAATTCCCCTCAATATAAGCACTTTGATGTGCCCATCATTCTTGCAGCTTCCGGGAGCAGTTCTGAAAGTCTTTTTTTCATGAATGACGTTTTTAGGGGTATGACCAAAATCATGTGGAACGCTGCTGCTGAGCGCCATGGAACGGAAGGCGTGAGCTCGGACACCATTTTCATTGGACTTGACAGTGCAACTTCCGGCTCTTATTCAAATCAAAATGACCAGGAAAGATACACATTTGAGTTAATCAGGGAAGTAATAAGGCAGCTTAGAAGCACTACTAAAGACAATTATGAAAGAGGATTTCCAGAACTGTGTCAGAACTTGGCAAGGACGATTGGGGAAGTAGGCTTGAAACACAGTAGAGAATTTTGAGAAGGATTAAGGGTAATGTGTCTTTTACTGTAATATGTTTGTAAAATGTAAACATTCACCATATTTTTTGGTCACATCTCATATTTTATTTCTTTTCTTGCTTCTATTTTCTTTTTTCTGCCTCGCCCCTGGGGGCACTATGCTTTCCTGTTTAATCTAAAGATCATTATTAGTGGAAAGAAAACAAATGTTAAATTGTTGGACGTAAAGATACAAATGGCCTTGATAAAACACCAATACGAGCTCTTGGGTTCATTGGCTCTGGGTCAAAACCTCAGGCAACAGGAAGCTGAAGAAAGTTTAATCTCCATGAGAAACTTAGGAAATCAAAGTTTAGAATTCGAAAAGACAGGACTTTTTTGGAGGTGGGGGTTCAGTCCATTATAATGGCTACATAGCAGCTGTGTAGGAAAAGCTTCCTTTGCCCAAGGTTACAAGCTAAGTAGCTGATCCACAACTCCTCAGCGAGGTAAAGGCCACAGCACAGCCAGCTGGACCCTCACTGGGCAGTGGCCACACAACACTTTTCCAAAGGGCCCGGATGTCTTCATTGGTTCTGTCTTCTTCTTTTTTTTTTTTTTTTTTTAGGAGGGCATGCAGAACCGGGGATTGAACTCAGGCTCTTGCACTTGCCAGGGAAGTGCTTATTCCACTGAGCCATCTCGCGGGCCCTGTCCTCACTGGTTCTGGATGTTGCCATTGGTACCTTGCTCCTCAGCTGCCTTGAATGGCCCTGTGGTCAGAAGCCCCCAGAACATCAGACCCCTACTCTCAAAACTACCTGACCAATTTATTTTCCTCCTGTTGACTGGAGTCCTTTGCATCGAGGTTATCCCACCGGGAGAGGATCTTAGTTCAGGCCCTGAAAGCACACGCTGCATCTTTAAGAAAGAATTTACTTGTGAATCAGGAAGCGTACCAGACAAAGCAGCCATTGCTTATGCGTTCCTGCATACCCAGCAAGGTGAAAATAATAGAATAAACATCATATACTTCATTATGATATCGGTTTACACTTCCAGGGTACACAAAAAGGGGCCATTTCATCAAGCTAATTGCCTGAAAGTAAAAGAGAGAGAACTTTAGCTATTAGTCTATTATGGAGCTTTTTTCTTAATCACAGATAGGGACCATGTGTCCCTTGGGGGTTGTGTATTCTAATTTACAATTGAACTGTGGATCAGAGCAATCAATCTTGGGCAGCACTTTTACAGTGTAATTGCTGCAACATAACAAATAAAAAAAAAAAAAAGGAAAAGAAGAGGAGAAGAAGAAGGTCTACGGTGAGCTTCAGCCTGAGGTAGCGCTACTTCCAGGCGCTAGTTCAGGGTGGGAGGGAGTGGAGAGCGGCACAGACATGAATATGCAATGAGGACTCATTAGCGGCCCAGTGTTGCCATGACGAATGGTATTATACCCGGCCTGGTGCTGCCTAAACATGAATTTTATAACGACCCATTTATCATGACTTGTCATGGGCTTCTGGACCCTGCTTCCCTCCAGCACACATACCTTTCCCTGCTGTGGTGGTAGGAATTTTCCCTTTTATTATTATTGTTTCTTTTTGTATTGATTTCCAGCTCTTCAAAGCAAGTGTTCAAATACAGCAGCATGCTAGTGAGTGGTCTGTGACTTTGGAGTTAAAGAGCTAAACGTTGATTATTCATTCCATCTTGACAATAGTGGATAATGGAGAAATGAGATAAACTTTGGAAGAAATTTCTCAATGTGGGAGGGTTTTTTTTTTTTTTCTTTTTCTGTAGCATTCTGACCCTATGGCTTTTTTATGAAAACGAACTAGATTATCTTTCTTTCATTTCTTGGTATTCCTTCTTTATACTTCACAGATCTCTGTCCAAGCATACAGATCAAAAGTTTGAATGCTTTTTGCCCAAATCTTGGAGTGACTACCAGAAGAAAAAAAATGAGATTAAAATGTTTGAAAGAAATTTAGTGATCACCTTCTTATATGGGCTTGAGCTGATTTCTTAGATGCCCTGGCACAGTGCTGGGAGGAAGGTTGGCCAGAACTTGTTCTTAGTGAAAACTCCCTAAGAAAGGGCTAGGGAAATGGCTCAGTGCAATAAGCGCTTCCCTGGCAAGCACAAGGGCCTGAGTTCAATCCCCAGTTCCAGAAAAAAGGAAGAAAAAAATGAAAACTCATCAAGAGATACCACAGGAAGAGAGCAAAGCCATCTCCA
>PVKA01035702.1:0-22403 GCA_004027165.1 Ctenomys sociabilis
GTGAAAATCTGTAACATATGTATGTATCATTGTATGTTACCCTGTTTATGTCATTTGTTCTTTTTTTTTTTTTAAATTCATTTATTTATTACAATGTCTCGCTACACATCGTGGTTTCTTTTCTTGCAGGGGTGGGGGGGTCGGCTCAGGCCGCCCTGGGGGGAGGGGCTGGCATGGCATGTGGTGCTGGGGATCGAACCTTGGTCCCTGAGAGGTGCTTTAGACCGCTGAGCTACCTTGCCAGCCCTGTTCTCTTTATTTTTGCTTCTATTTTTCACTCTTCAAGTTAAAATACAGATAAATAAAATTTTTTAAAAAGGTAAAAAAAAAAGATACTATTTTACAAGAAGAATAAACAAATCACAAGGAAAAAATCAGGACAATCCAGAATATAAAATAAGCTGCAGTACTGCCTGCCTGGATTACACACACACACACACACACACACACACACACACACACACACACACTTTAAGACCATCTTGGAATAACTGACAAAATCCGAATTAATGTTCAGATCTTAGATGAATTATTGCTAATGAATTATTGTTAATTTTTCTAGGTATAATAATGGGTTTTGTAGTGATGTACAAAACTCATCTTAAGAGATGTGTGATAAAGGAAAGAGGTGATGTCTGTAACTGTCTAGTAAACTGGGGTAAATTATATACCTATAAAAGAAATATACCGAAGCATTTGTTTATTAAATCTAAGAGGGCTCATAGATATTCACTGAACTAGTATTTCAAGTTTTCTGTAAGTACAAAAATATCTACAATACAAAGATGGGGGGGACACACCATTTGAAACTAGGCAGATAGACAAAGATGAAGTTTGGTAAACATTTCTTGCATCTGATAATTCTGTGTTTACATAGGAGAAGTGCCCTTGGCCTTAGGAAATGTGCTGAAATATTCAGGAGCAAAGGCACATGGTATCTGTAACTAATTCTTAAATGACTTAAAAAAAATACCTATCTGGTAAAGTTAATTTCTGACACACAGTTCTACTTCTGAGTACAGGCCCTATGTGAGTCAATTTTCCATTATTGTGACAAAATATCTAAGGCAATCAACTTATAAAGAGAAAAGGTTTCTTTTAGCTTGTAGTTTCAAAGGTTTGGCCCATGGTCACCTGGCCCTATTACCTTGGGCCTATGAGAACACAGGAAATCATACTGAGAGCTGACAGCAAGAGGAGGCCAAAGATACTGCAAAGCAGTCAGGAAGCAAAGAATAAGCAAGTGGGATTCCAATATCTCTAAGGGCATGCCCTCACTGTCTAACTTCCTTCTATGAGATCCCAGCTCATAAAGGGTTCCACTGCCTCCCAGTAATGCCATTCCCTGATAATCAAACCTTTAAAACATGGGCTTCTTAGTACACTTATCCAACCTGTGCAGTGCCCAGGGTGAAGACAATGTACATGAACACCTAGTATTGCTCATAATAATAGAAGAATGAAAATAACCAATTGGTCCTTAAAAGGAGAGTGAATAACTCCATGGGATATATATTTATTGAATACTACATACATCAATAAAAAGAGCTGCACATTTTTTAAAAAAAATTTTTTTTTTTTTATTTTTTGGGAAGGGTCTACAGGGTGTTCAAGATGTCATTACTATATCAGACTCTTAAGTGATCCACCTGTTTACAGCCTCCCAAGAGCTGGGGTTACAGGCATGTACCACCATGCACAGTCTCAACTGCCCTCTCAGCTCACCCCTGGGGTGGGGCCGAAGCTGCACATATTAATGTGCATAATTCTCAAAAATATAGTTATGAAGGAAGAAAATGTGAAAGAGTATGTACACTATCATGCCTTTTGTAAGTCTTAAGCTCATAAAATTACAACAGATTGGTTATGGATGTTTACATATATAATGAAAGACTACAGATGCAGGAAAATACTAATCATATTAAGGATTTTGTGGTTTCTGGGAGTGCACAGAAGTTTTGAAATATATCTGTAATGTTTTATTTCTTCAGCTGATTGTGAATACCTGGTGTGAAGTGTTTCTGATATTTTTACATTCCTGAAGTTCATACACTAAAAAGGTATTAATTCAGATTTCTGAGCAAGAGATTTGGGAATCTGTGATTCTCACACATGGTAAAGTCTGCCAAACATCTAAAATAGCGTAAGTGAAATCTCCCAAGTAATAGGCAACAAATCAGGTATGGAAAAGTTTAAAATACAACATTGTATCTATCTTATTAGGGGTAAAATAATTTCAAAATTATCAAGTAATAGCAGCAAGATAAGTCATTTTATACTTTCATTTGCCTTACAAATAATAAAATATGAACACTTAAGATAGCATTTGTTTTTGTTTTCAATACTCTTGCAATAGATATAATTTCATATTCCTCAGTTATTAGACACAATACCTTTCAAGGATAGAAATACAGCTAAAACAATTTTGTCTTTTCTTAGCAAAGGAAAAATAATTATTATAAACATGCCACAGCTAAAGAAAGAAAAAAAAATTTTAATGAAAAAACTAAATGGCCACTAATACTTTTTCCACTTACAAGTGTACTTTTTCTAACTTTTCAACATACTTCGGAGATTATCTACTTCTGAAGTTAAGGAAAATAATCAGGAAGAAACAAGTTATACCTTCCTCATATTTTCTGCATCCATGGCAACAATTTCCAATTCGTTCCTCTCTTGCTCAACTTCAGTCAACCTTTGGAGCAAAGTCTCGTTCTCATCCTGTAGCTTCTTGCACTCATTCTGGGCCTGAGTTGCTTGGCCTTTGATAGTCCCCAGGTATTCTTGCAATCCACTAATGACACCTTCTAAATCTTTCTTGAGAGCTTCATTTGTTGCTATCTGGCCTAAGCAAGACAGAAAAGGAATAATGATGTATATTTTTAAAGTTCTTCCTGATTTCCTTATATGACATAACTAAGAGAGTAAAGTTCTAAGTTTTATTTTTCAAGATATGATAGGGGCTGAAGACAGAGCTTAGCGGACTAAAGTGCCTGCTTATGCAAGTTAAGGCAAGCTTAGACAAGCACAGGAACCAAAGTTTGATCCCTCGCACCACATGCCACACCAGCCCTGCCCTCAGGGTGGACTGAGCTGGCCACAGAGTCCAAGCATAGTGATGTATGCATGAAATCCCAGTACTGGGGAGGCTGAAAACAGGAGGATCACTATGAGTCTGAGCTGCATAGTGAAACCCTGTAAGAACTAAATACACTTTTTAAAAAAAGTATAGTGATAATTTTCTCCCTATTATCTGTTATCTGGTAATATTAAGCTGATACAATTAAAATACTATATTTAGTTGTATGTGCCTATAAAACACCTGATTTATACTGTAAAAGTTTATATAATTTCCAAATAAAATATTTTACTTTCATTTATTTATTTATTTATTTATTTTTGGTACAAGGAATGGAACTCAGGATCTTGCACTTGCCAGGCAGGCACTGTGCCACTAAGCTATACCCAGTCTTTCAAACAAAATAATTTAAAATGTGCTGCAAAACGGT
Source organism: Ctenomys sociabilis (assembly GCA_004027165.1). Classification (NCBI taxonomy): domain Eukaryota; kingdom Metazoa; phylum Chordata; class Mammalia; order Rodentia; family Ctenomyidae; genus Ctenomys; species Ctenomys sociabilis. Next base: position 3,510 of record PVKA01035702.1, read on the forward strand.
GACTGCCTGTTGCTGAAGGTACTGTCTTCCCCAGTGAGAATGATGCCCTGATTCACTGGACTTCAGTGCAATAAAACATAATTGAAAAAAAAAATTTTTTTTTGGTACTGGGGATTAAGCTCACAACCTTGTGCTTGCTAAGCAGGCGCTTAAGCTGCTGAGCTATCTCCCTGACCCTGAAATTATTATTATTTTTTTAAAATTCTAACACTTCTGGAAATTCTATATATACTTCTCATCAAATATTAGTTATTATAAGCTAACTCATATTCAGTCAATATCCAGCCAAACACCTATCATCTTTCTTTTGTTAACACCGGATTTACTTTAAATCATACTTAAATTCTCACCTTCAGTAAGTTGCTGTTCAAGGTCCTTAATCTCTTCAGTCTCCTTAGCAATCCTAGAAAGTATCTCATCCAAACGGCTTTCCAGTTGTTTGTATTGCTTGTTCATAATGTCAAGCTGTTGTTCTTTACCACGTTTCTGAGCCTTCACATGGGACTGAATTAAAAAAAAAAAAAAGAACAAAACCCCAGGTTTGTTCTTTAAATTTTTACAAATAGTAATTCCTAACATTTTAAAGGAGAAATAGCAAATAAAATACTGTGGTTTACATTTACTTTGTGTCAGGTGCTATATTATTTTAAAATACTTTTCATTTAAGGGCCAGTAAGATAGCTCAGGGGATAAGTGCTTGCTTAGGTAAGCGCAGGGGCCAGGGTTTGATCCCTGGCACCACATGCCATGCCAACCATGCTCCCAGGTGTGCTGATCCAGCAATGGAGTCCAGGCATGGTGGTGCACGCCTGTAATCCCAGCACTAGGGAGACAGAAAACAGGAGGATCACTATGACTCTGAGATGCTGCACGCACACACACACAAAACTAAGAAAAAAACCTCAGAATAACTTGATTATGAATTATTTCTACTTGATAAACAAAAAAATTGAGGATGGGATGGTTAAATGAGTTTTTTCACTAGCACAGCTAGTAGGTAATGCACCTAAGTTCACTGTTATTTGTTAGGTATTAAAATTAATTAAAAGTTAAAAAAATTTTTTTTGGTACTGGGAATTGAACCCAAGACTTCTGTACTGAGGTATGTCACCAACCAGCCCCCTCTTCACTTTCATAAATATTTTTTATTTTGAGATAGGGTCTTGCTAAATTATTAAGTTGCCCGGCTTGAGCTTAAACTTGTAGACCTCTTGCCTCACCTTCCCAAAGTGCTAGAATTTAAATACCTTTTTCAAACTTTCCTAAGGAGATCAAGAGATGGGGCAAGGGATGAAAAAAGAATCAAGATACATTATGGACCTATTCTGATTCCCATAAGGAATGTAATCATTAGGTACTGCAAATATGAATAAAGAAATAAAACCTAAAGAAAGTTAACCTAAACCCAGATATAATCAATTAACTAATTGATTATACAGGTCTACAATGTATTTATTGAAAAAGACTAAGAATGTATACTTCAAAATGTTAAAAAGGATTATATGGGGGTAGAAGAACTATAGGAGAAATTATTTTAAGAGCTTTTTTAAAAAAATAAAAAGAAAGAGCTTTTTTACATTAAAAAGATTTTATAATATTAAATAATGTCTTTCAGACCTGAAAAAGCACATTAAATGTACTTTCACACAGATGTCTTGAGGAATACTGAAGCATGAGATAATACTTGGAATTCAAGTTCATTTTCACTCCTACACAATCATTTTTTGCTTTTACATTCAGTAAAAGTGGAAGCTGTTAGGGATCTCAAAGACCAGTGAATCTCAGGATGGCGGGCCTCAGGGAGCACAGCCCTCTACCATTCCATGTACCACCAGGTGGAAAACAGCTTTCACACACCCACACCCCTCTGAAACTAATAGTCATCACATTAGAGAACCACTGTCAGCTGAAGGGTGGTATTTCTCAGGTGAGCTAGAGAAATGGAATCAATGATCTAGTCTAACCCTTCATTTTACAAAGACAAAAGGAAACCCAGTCCTTGATCCATCAAATAATTTGCCCAGGTCTCCTTGGGCAACTGTTCTTATGGAGACAAAATCAGTCCCCAGAGAGCCTTTTCCCTCCCACTCACTCCACCCCACCCCCAAGGCTCTAAATCTGTCCCCACAGAATCTGAACAATAACTGGAGACAATTTTGAGGACAGAAGAAGTCTCAATATCACACACCAAGGCTCGCAAATATGAGACCCATTTGATTACAAAACAACATTTCTCAATTTCAGAGATCTGCTTCCCCCAAATACTAGAAAGATAAGTCTTTATTTTTTTTTTTTTTTTTTTTTTTTTTGTCTTTTTGAGACAGGGTCTCACTATGCAGTTCAGGCTGGCCTTAAGCTCACTTTGTAGCTCAGGCTGGTCTCGAACTCACAACAATCCTCCTACCTCAGCCTCCCGAGTGCTGGGATTACAGGCATGCGCCACCACGCCCGGCAAGTCTTTATTTTTGAAGATTAAATGAGTGGATGTTCAATTGGAAGTTTTTATTTTACTACCGGTAAAATAATGGGGACCTTCAAATCTTATCTTTTCCCATTTCCAAAATACCCATATGAAATCCTTCTAGAAGGTAAGTATAGATAATTGCTTACATCTTGAAATCCTAAGTACATAGGATTTCTATGGCTCAAAAAAACAAAAGCCCCTGAAACACATTCATACTTAAGTCAATATATTTAAAATTCTCCATTTAAAAGTTCACACTGAAACCACTTTATATGCTGGGTAAAATTTTGGCTCAAGATGCCAATTACGTGCCTGAAAACACATGAGAGCAACAGTAGATTCTGAGATTTTCACTGCTTTAGAGTACACAAGTTACTGTGAAAACAGGAACTTACATCTCTGACTCCTCCTCCATCTAAATCCTTTGTACTGGGAAAGAAAAGATTCATACCTTAACTTAGAATCTGTCCTGTTAAAACTGAGCCGCTGAAAGCAGGGGAACTGTGGGCTGAACGCCTTCTACCGCTGTCTTCAAATTCCTGTGCATTTCCCTCTCTGACAGCCACATTTTTGCAAGCTCTTCAGAACCCCGGTAACTTCCCAGTGCTTCAAACCGCATTCCTGGCCAAGAGTGAAAGACAGCCCAACTGGCCCAATCACCAACACTCTCTGCTCATTAGCCCCACCCTTCACTCGTCCACTCTTTAAATCATAACACAGGAAACTCTAGAGGGCGGGAGAGCCAATCACGCTTTAACTGCAAAGATCACTACAGGCGAATTCTCTAGAGAACTGCTGCGTGTTGCTGCACAATACACATCTCCCTTTCAGGTTTATTTCTGAGATACTTTGCTTCCAGCAAAACTGAACAAGTAATATGGATTTCATTATTAAATGGTAACTTTTCCTTTCCAAATCCAAATACTTTTCGAAAACTCCTTTCTGAGCTAATTTTAAACTGATCTTAGATGTTTAATCCTTTCAAATTTATTTATTTTTGCCTCTTTGCAACATGGTCTCACTATGTAGACTGGCCTTGCACTTGCAGCAATCCACCTGCCTCAGCCTCCCAAATGCTGGGATTACAGGTGTGTGCCACTACACCTGGCTTACGAAAAGGTCACCATAGAAGCTTATGCAAAGGCTCTCTGCCTCTTCCCAAAGGGGTGGTTTTGGAGCAAAACATTTAATCTTTCTAAATCACATTTTCATCTTCTACAAATTAACGGGGGTTGGGGGGAGCCAATAATCTCACAGGGCTGCATGATAAACTGCCTTGCCAGCATATGCAAAATATTGAACCTTGCACAAGACACACGGTGGGCTTTTACCTCTGTCTACCATACCTCAGCAGAATCAGGTTTTTACTTTATTTTGTTTTGTGTGTGTCTGGCTGGAAATTGAACCCTAGGTCTTGCAGCATGCCAGGCAAGTGCACTAACACTGCCTAAAATCTTTTAGCTTTTACTTTTAAACACTATTTGCTAATCAAAAAGATAAGTCATCTGATTAGATAATACAAGTCAATTAAATAAAATATCTTAAGAAAAACATGCAGAAATTCCACGCTTGATTTTTTTTTCTCTTTTTAAAAAGCTCCTATTTTTTAAGTTAAAATGGTGGCAAACCTATGGCACATGTGCTGCAGCAGGCTGTATCACTCAAAGCTCAAATTGGTTCACCATCACTGCTCTAGCTGAACAAATCACAAGAGACATCCGCTGGTGCTGGGTAACCCTAAGAACCAATTCTAGTTCAACAAAACCTTTTTAAAGAAACAAGTGATTAAAATACTTCATCCTCACTAGTAAAGACTGATTGGGGCTACCTTCAAAACCTGACACCATTCCCAAGTTTCATTTCTGCATCTTCCAGGAATGCAACAGCTAAGTTTGTAGCAAGCAAACACACAGTTCTGGTTCTAATTAGACTGGTAGGTCACAGAACTGTAAGGGGCAGCAAATGAGCTTGGGAAAGGGCTTGCAGTAGCTAAATAAACAAAGGGCTAGGCCCTGGGAACACAGACACAGTAAGATGTAATTCCTGTCCTTAAGGTCTTTACACAGCCAGCACACTTCTCAACAAATAAATGCAATAAAGTATGATATTATTGATCCCACTACACATTATATTACTTACAACACCTGACTTTTATCTAACAAAATTTTTTAAAAATAATCAAGACTACTTTTACTTTGATTTTAGCAGTAACACTAAATATTAAGCTTTTATTAAGAAATACTTTATTGTCTATTATGATATGTTTATTCTTAATCAAAATTAGCTGGCCATATCTCTATAATGCTTAAAAAACTAATAAAATAACTTGTCAAGCACTTATAGCAATTATAGTACATTGTCCTTATTGTGTTAAAATTCTATGATTTCTGATAATCTAGAGATCTTCAAGTTCTTTTAAAAGATAATCTTATTATCCAAAATATAACAGGAAAATATGTTGGAAAGTTTTACTTTTTTTAGAAATATTAGGTAAGATACAATCAAGACTTCTCAGAGTACTGACAGAGACAGGTACCTGACTCTGTCATCTAATAACCAGATCACATCTTAGGAAGGCATAACCCACAGAAATGTTTTATTTTTAAAGACAAAACAAAATAATGTGAAAAAAACAAAATAATGTGAAATAAAGTTATAGTGGAATATTTGCATGAAGGAATACAGAAGAGGAAGGTAAAGGACTTGAACTTGTCAGTTCTTTCTGCTCTTAAGAAAAAGTGAGAAAGCAAAAGGAAGTTATAAGAACATGTTAGGGCAAGATTCTCTTTTTTAAAAATTCCTTTATTTATTACAGTGTCTCGCTACACATCACGGATTCTTTGTTTGCGGGGGTGGGGGGTGAGCTCAGCCGGCCCTGCGGGGAGGGGCTGGCATGGCATGTGGTGCTGGGGCTCGAACTGCGGTCCCTGAGAGGTGCTCTAGACCGCTGAGCTATCTAGGGCAAGATTCTCTTGCTCTAATACTTAGCCAGTTAAAATGAATAAGCATAACACATAACCAACATTACTGAGTTAACTCTCCTTCTAAGCCTAGTTGGACATACATACACTTCTAAACATATACACATATTTATATATAACACACACTCATATATATGCATACAAAATACACACAAATTTGGGCATCAAATTTTCAGGACTATGCTGCTAAAATGATGAAATGGTACAATCTAGACATTCTAGTCTCCACAGAACAAGTAAAAATGTTTGACAGATAGTTGGACTTAGCCAGCCTAGGAAACAGTTGTGTGTGTGTGAGTTTCCCAAAACAGCATCGTATTCCCAGCTAAGTGAAGAAAAACTTCAATGTATAATACATTACTAGGTCTTACAACCAAAATGATCCCATAGAGCACCCTGACATCTTAGGACCACACACTGTGCACATTCCTTGGGATGGGGCCATTTATTTATTTATTTATTTATTTATTTATTTATTTATTTATTTATTTATTTATTTATTTATTTATGGCAGAATCAGGGATTGAACTCGCCCTTGCGCTTGCCAGGCAAGCACTTATTTTACTGAGCTATCTCCCTATCCCCTTATTTATTTAATGTATTTGGTCGTTACAGGGTCTCAATACACAGCTCAGACTCATAGTGATCCTCCTGTTTTCAGCCTCCCCAGATATGGGGTTACAGGTATGAGCCAGCATGCCTGGACTCTAGCCAGTTTAGCCCACTCTGGCGATGGGGCTGGTGCAGCATCTGATGCCAAGGATCAAACCTTGGTCCCTGTGCTTGTCTAAGCTTACCTAAGCAGGCACTTTAGACTGCTGAGTTATCTTGCCAGCCCTGGGACCTGTTTTAGATTAAGAACTTTGTAAGTTTTTTACATAATTAAAGTCCCTGAAGAAACAATGACCATCTAAAATGGACAGGAGAAAAAAATAAATAAAACAGACAGGAGGACATTTTGCAATTCCAAAGCAAATTCTAAGCATTACAATTATTCTAGTTCTCTGAACCCCTTATGTTTTGAAAATGTATCATATTTACATATGTTATAATAGAGGCCTCCATGGCACTGCTCACCTTCTTGCTCAAAGGAGTAACTCTATCTCTGCCTTACAATAAATTCCAACAATACTTCTTTCTGTAGGACCTATTTGTCTTGATTCAAATGGCACAAAGACTCAAAGGCCAAGAAAGTGAGTGGCAGATTCCTAACTGCATACCTGGTTTGCTCAGAACAAAATTGCTTCACATTTACTTACATGCTTTGGGTCTTTGGAATCGAGGCTATCTGCAGCTATTTGCAGATCTTTGATCACCTTATGCTTTTCAGCAATTTCTTGCCTTTGCTTTTCCATCTGCATTTCTAGATCCACAGCTTCCTGGCGTGATTTATTTAGATGTTGTATTCTACCACTTAACTGCTTGAAAAGAAGGTCTTTTTTGGCTTCTGAAATCTAATTCCCCCCATACCCCAAGATGTAATTAATAAAGGACAGCAACACTGATTTATAAAGATAACATCTTCTACAATAAAAAAAAATCCTATCAGGTTTTTTTAAGAGTATAAAATAGTATTAAAACAGAAAAATTACAAATGATACAGAATTTCACTAAATATAAATTTCACAGTAGTTGTTGTATTGCATAGTGTTGTCTTCAAATCAGTTGTTGATATTACCAGATAAATGCATGCAAAAATTGGAAGAAGAAAAAAAGAGAGAAAAAGCAAAATGAATTGAAAAAAGACAAAACAAATTAAGGATTAACTGCTCCTTTCCATAGACCACCAGAAATCCACAATAAAGTTGTCCAAACCATTCTGCTTACATACATATAGCTTTTTTCCCCACTCCCTCTCCTGTCCTTTTAAATAATATGTGGGCACTCCACTTACATTTTTATGCTTCATATAGTAGAATGTTTTATTTTATAAAACATTTCTGATAATACCTGGTGCAAATGAAGTTATCATTCTAGTATATGTAACTTGTAAAAAATTATTCATAACCACAGTATTAAAGATAGATAGGCCTTATATAGCACTTCCTATGTGCTAGGTGCTGTTCAAAACTCTTCACCTATTTTATTTTATTTTATTTTATTTTATTTATTTATTTATTTTTTTTGTCTTTTTGAGACAGGGTCTCACTATGCAGTTCGGGCTGGCCTTAAGCTCACTTTGTAGCTCAGGCTGGTCTCGAACTCACAACAATCCTCCTGCCTCAGCCTCCCCAGTGCTGGGATTACAGGCATGCGCCACCATGCCCAGCTTCTTCACCTATTTTAATCCTCAAACCCTCTTAGGCAGAGAGTATATTTACCCAATTTTTTGTTTGATACAGGGTTTCAATATATAGTTCAAACTGGACTTAAATTCACTTATATAGCCCAGGTTGACCTCAAACTCAAGGCAATCCTCTAGCCTCTGCTTCTTAAGTGCTGGGATTATAAGTATGCACCACCACACCCAGCTTATTTTATAGAGAACTGGAATGAAAGAAAATTTAATTATTCTGTGTTCCATCCTAGAAGGTTATGGAACCAAGACTTTCTGTAATTTACTTCTATCCTATAGTTTTCTAATTGGTTTAATATGAAGACAGTCAACCAATAAAATCTACAATAGCAATAACTGTATCTACTACTTCTAACAGTTTTCCATAGAGATTTATATAAATGTAAACATGTTTCTTGAAAGTCTGTACAAGAAGTATGAAAACATTACGCAGTTCCCATAATCACAATTTTATAATTGGGAAAATTTCTGATAATTCTGCATCGTCTGAGAAAATTATCTCAATATACAAAATTGCAAAATATAGGAAACATTCAATCAAGCTTTTCTTTTACTTTTAAGAATCAGGCTTAGCTAGTTAAGAAAATGTATTGTAGCAGGAAAGTCCAATGACTTTTTTTTAATCTCTTGTTTTCATTTATTACCTTTTTTTTTTTTTTTTTTTTTAACAAACACTTACTTGAGAGACAGTATAGCAGTAATTGATATGACATGACAAGCAGTATGTATTTAGAAGACCAGAATGACAGGCATTCCAAGCATGACCCTAGCATTACACACTGCTATTTTCAGCGCACTTGCTTAGCTCACAGGTATCAGCACGTATAGTTAGTCAGGGTGAGAATCCTACCAATTAACTGCTAGTTTCAAAAACCTGCAGAAGATTCTCAGGATCATTGCCTTAACCATCTTGTGCATATAAATGTATGGGTTTGCCCCTGTCATGTTTCCCAGCTTTTTTCCTTGCTCTCTCTTCATTGTCTAATCCTCAAGTTCTAGCTTTCAATTGTGTTATACCTTTCTATTTTTATTTCTTCTTTTGAGTTCTTACATTAGGGAGACTATCACAGAGAGCAAATTGGTCAAGCAATGGCCATGACTCATCCACATGGCTGACACTGACAAAGGATCTATAAACAGGGTTTCAGGGTAAATCTTGAGGGGATCTGACTGACCATGTCAGATACAAAAGTTACATTTCTTGTTACATAGGTCTTGATTTATCCTGGTCTTAGTCATCTAGCAGAAAAGTATAAAAATGAGGTATAAAAAGTAAAGCCATATTAATATGCTGAGCTGTAAAAGGTTCAAGTCAACAACTTCTGAAATCGCCAGTTCTATGGATAACCCACTACTATTATGGACTACTGGACTGTATTGGATTATTTTGCTGAATTCACATACCTACAATATTTCAATGGCAATGAAATACCCATCTCTGATAAAGCTAAACAAGAAAAGGGGGGGATATAAATGAAGTACTATTTTGTATCTGTATATGAAAAATAGGATAGATATATAGTTACTTTCTCTTAATTCAATGAAAAGAAAGAATTGTACTAGTGTTTGGACAGGATATCATGTCTGCATCTTGTACTATGAATAACCACCATGAAGACAACAATATGCAATGTATTAATCATTGAAACTGTCCTACTAATCGGTTTTGAAACTGTCTCATCGCTATTTGTTTCTCAAAAAAATTAATTAAAAAAGAAGAAAAGAAAATGTACCATGGATGCTGGGGAGATAGCTTGGCAATCTAAGGGCCTGCCCAGCAAGTGAACAAAGCACAGTGTCCCAACTTCCATCCCTGGTACCACATGCCAGGTAAGCTCAGAAACCAGGTGTGGTGGCACATGCCTGTAATCTCAGAGCCGGGGGCTGAGGCAGGAGGATCACTATGAGTTCAAACTATACAGTGAGACCCTATACCACCACCAACAATAATTACCATGGAGGTTTTCTTGTTTGGTAGAAACAGGAATTGAACTCAGGCCCTTGCGCTTGCCAGGGAAGTGCTTATTCTACTGAGCCATTTTCCTGACCCTGGAGGTTTGTATTTATTAAATTAAGTTTTTCCAAACATCTTTTAGGGGCATTAATTTATTTTAAAATGACACCTGTGAATTTGTCTATATAAAGCTTTTATCAGCACTATTAAAGTACTTCATTTAACTATTAAAACTATCTTGATATCTTGCTCCAACTCACCTTCCACTTTCAGTTCAAATGGAAGTCTGGTCAGTTTTGCCAATCTGACCAGGAATCAATCAGCATTTTTTTCATGGCCACCTCCAAGTTCTCGGCTTAAGGAAGACTTTATTTTTTTTAATCTCTTGCCTAGACTGAACACCAGCCTCTTAAAAGAAACACGTCTCTTTCCTCTTCATCTCTCTTGCCCCATTTTATTCTTTCACAGCCACCCATGTGACCTTATATAGAGACAAATAGGATCAGCCATCCTACTAATGCCCTTCAAAGGTTTCCCACCATGTACAGAATAAAATTAAAACCCTAAAATAGCCTATTAAACTGAAATGAATTTTAACCTGTAACTAACTTGATCTTCTACTACTCCTTCCCTTGTCCTGCAGAGGAATCTTTAGTCTGAAGGCTTCTTCTCCACAGTTGCCTCTGCCTAGATTAATATTCTCCCATCTCTGCCTCACTGGCTCCTTCCCCTCCTTTGTGTTTCAGCCTAAATGTTACCTCTTCAGAGACACCTTTGTCTTCACAATCTAAACTATATCTATTGTCTCTCTCAATATTTTGTTTTTCCTAAAGCACTTTATATCCTTTCTCTTACTTTTTAAAGTGGTTTATTGTGTATTTCCCCTGTAAGTCTGCTTAGGAAGGAGGGACACATGTCTGTTTGATCCCTAACACAGGACTAATCCCAATCAGTAACTGGAAGGTAGCAAATTTCTAGGGAGCTGCAACAATTTCTAGCTATTATGTAAACTGAAAGTAACACTATACTGTATCTTTTAAAAGAATCCATAATCCAAATCCATGTCTTTATTCTACCAAACATAGTATGAAGGTACCACTATAATTTTGAAATACTGATTTTTACAAGTCATAAGCAACTTTTACATTTAAAAACTGTAACAAATAAAAATAAAACCTGTCAAAAAATTTAGTGAATTTTCCCCCATGCAATTATGCCCTGGGTTTAAACTGTTCATACCAGTAATTTACAAGAATATACTAACTTAGGGGCCAGGGAGATAGCTCAGTGGAATAAACGCTTACCTGGTAAGCACAGCGTTCTGAGTTCAATCCCTGGTACCACCAAAAAAAAGAAAAAAAGAGAAAGAGAGAAAATATACTAATTTCATCTTTTTGTATACCACATTTTATATCTTTTTTCTTTTTTTCTATTTTGGCTTGCTGTCTTCCTGTGTTTGACAATGCTGGTGTTATAGGAGAGCTGTCTCCGTTATTTAATTCAGGTTCCAGGATTTTATAAGTATAGGGTACTCAATTAAGTTACAAGAGATATCCAGAGGTAACTTCCTTCAGTAGGTACTTTCATAATAATGTGTTATAACTTACACATGAATTTTAAGTTATTTCTATACATCTTAAAAGTGTTATAGGATATGATCATGAAAAAGATAAATATAATTGATAAATCCTAGAATGATATTTGACCCTGAAGTTTATCATTCCATAATCAGACAACACTGATTTAAAATAATTTTACATGGTTACAAAATGTTGGGACCGCAAATTATAAGCTGAGTCTAGGAGACATCCAAAGCTTGCTCTTGAACTCAAAAACTTCCTTCTCTTTTCTGGTCATAGCTGGAAGTGCTAGGGCCAATGATTGCTGTGGTACTCAGAGGGTAAGATAAAGAGCAGGAGATGATAATCTATCTAGGGAAACTACAGCTTCCTTATTGTCCTGTCCAGTTCTTGTCCTTTCAACAATGCTTTGCTCTTCTTACTAGCCAAACATAGTCACCACTACTATTCCCAGAAACATTCACTCCGCTTTAGTCATTGTCCTTGACTCAGTTGTAATGAACAGACACCAAGGTTTTGCATGACTTGTGGCCTTTTATACTCTGAGAACAAGTGGTCATTCCAGCTCCCTGCCAACACCTCTGTTTTTTCTTGCTTTCTTCTTACTATATGCTGTAAACCTAGCCAGGGAATGAGGGACTCACTGCAGCAGTTCCTGGTAACCGGCACAGTGGAAAGGGTTGCTAACATAAAAGAAAAGCACATCTTATTTTTCATTTCATTTCATTTCTTTCTTTCTTTCTTTGATTGTCCTGTTTTCAGCCTCCCCAGAGCTGGGATTACAGGCATGTGCCACCATGCCCGGACCCAGTGCCAGCTCAGCACACCTGGGGGCTGGCCGGTGCGTGCTGAGGATCAAACCCTGGTCCGAGTTTGCCTAAGTAGGTGGTTAGTCTGCTGAGCTATCTCACTAGCCCTTTTATTTCATCTTAGCATGAATGCTTTGCTTTTACATACTTTTTTCCGTTGAATAGCTTCTTGCAGCTCTTTAAATTCTTCAGTAGCTCTTACAATTTTTTGTTCTGCTTTTTCTATTTCATCATGCAGCTCTGACAGTCGGGTTTGTGCTGCAAATTTAAAAACCACACTCACAAACACACACAAGAAACATCTTTAATTCTAAAATTTCCACAAATTTCGCCTTTTCAGTAACCTCCCCCAAATTAAATTTTGTCAGTGATCACAGAAATTTTACCAAGTAATTACTTATAATGGCTTTCATCTCTACCAGTTAATCTTTAAAACTAAATTTCCTCATGATATACTATAGAATAATTTTAATTTATTAAATTCTTAATATAAAAGGGACTCTACTTAGAAATTCTAATACTAGTGAACTCATTTTGAGAATAAGGATTTAGTGAGCAACATAAATGTCACTGTTACAACTAAATTCAAGGTATCAAAAACAAAGCACTGTGTTAGAAATAATGAGGTAAGAGTATCAAAAAACGCATTATTGGAGGTTAAATCAAGTACCTTCTATATCAAATTTCCAGTGTCTGTCTCTTTCCCTCTCTCTCTCAAAACTGAGCTTCTAAAGCTAGCCTGTGTATCTGTGTGATTTGTTTTTCCCTTCCAGAGCCTTGCATGAAGTATATGTAGAAAAAGAAAATTCAGGTTCTTCTGTTGCCTTAACAAGCCAGTCTCTTCTGGACTCCCATGTCTTCCATTTAGCTACAAAAGGAAGATGAGCTGCTCATCTAATGGTGAGACCCTTACAATAAACTATGTTTAGTAGGATATACAAATTGTAGTTGCTGTTTTCTTTCTTCTACATTCACACAGCTGATTGGGAAACTGATTCAGAGTTTGACACTGATAGTACCTCTAAAGTGCCTCTTGGCTTGACTTCTTCCCTTGTATGAATTGTTAGAGGTGCTAAGATCCCCCCAATTAAGACATGGGGGTTGGTTAGCAAGGTAGAGTGTGGGTCATGTAGGAAAGAGCTAGAGTCCAGCCTTAAGCCTAAGCACAAGGAAATGATGCTGCACCTTATGCAGAGCATTGCTTCCAGTTTTGGCTATACATGTAAGAGTCAATAAATATGGTCCTTTACTTGCTTCAACTATTACTAATTATACCTTGAAATGTATATAGTAGTTCCAATGTTTGATGACAGAATGAACACATTCTTGAAGCCTCTGGACATGTTGCCATCAATTACTGTCCAAAACATATTCTCAAGTATAAAAGAAAATTTTAATCTACTCAATGAGTCATTACTTTTGTTTACATTTTAATGTATACATCAATAGCATTAGTATATTTAATTAAAAGAATTATGAGACAAATTTGGCTTACATATTAAAACTATTTTTTTAAGAATTTAAAATAACTTTGTTTAACCTGCACTTATTTTTTTTTGTCTATCTTCGAGTTGTACATCCAGTGGTGCAATGGCCTTCAAGGGCACATGCTCATTTCTTAGTTGCTCCCCTTCGTCCTGCTCCATCTTCTTGATCTGCATAGCCTGGGCATTACTGGGAATGTAACTCTCTGTGGCAAACATATTTCTTTTGTATCTGGATTTGCCAATGTAAGGGCTCTCATCAGGGGCTTTCTTAATTTCAATATCCTAAAAGCAAAATAAATTAATAATTTATAGTTTAATCCTAACCTCCAAACAGTCAAATGACATTACTCATTTTATTAATGATAAATCTGCCTTAAATTTATATTAATCCTACTTGTCTACGAGTTAAAAATTCAATATTATCCTTAATATATCAAAGAAGAATTTTAAACTAAAAATAGTCTTAAAAAAGATGATTCTTTCTACTACCAAAGAATGAAAGTATAAATTAATTCATTAAAGAACTGCATACAAGTATGACTTTTTAGTATTGTTTAATCATTCAACTTGAAATCTAAGTGTCTTATCTGGATTCTTGATTGATATAAGTAAAATCTCAGTTTAAAACTTTTAATTTTGAATCTAAAACAACTTTTAATAAATTAAAAATATATGATAGGTTGGAATCACTGGGTCTAAGAGAGTCCTCTGCTTCATTGGCATTATTGTACCAATAATGGTTGTTTAAATACTGAACCCAGTGATAGTTGAACAAACAAGGCAGAGGAGATGACTGTTGTATAGTACTAAAGAATTTTCTCAAAAGTTTGGATTTCAGGGACAAGGAGATAGCTCAGTAGAATAAGCTCTTGCCTGGCAAGTGCAAGGTCCTGAGTTCAATGCTTGGCACCGCAAAAAAAAGTCTGGATTTCAGGCAGCTGATAAACCCATAGTCTAAAGAGCAGTAACTGAGAGTTAAGATGGCAGTTTTTGGTACCAGCACTTTTATCTTTTTAGGTAACTGTTCTAACTCACCAAACAAATCACAGATTCAACCAAAGTATGGTGTACTCTACTGATACCTTCATAACAAGAAAGCAAAGTTGTAAGTAATAAAATTCCTTAAATATTCCCACTACCTGTCCTACTCCATTCCATCTCATGAAGGCTTTCATTGTGGATTACTAAAAAAAACAAAAAAATCTCACCTCGGATGGGTAATAACTTAGTGGCTCAAATTTAGCATCAATTTTGTAAAAGGCCAGTTCCTGTTCCAGCTCATACTGCTTCTGACATGCTCGTGTTAGTTCCATGTTCTTCCGTTTTAGCTATTGGCCCAATTTGATGGGGAAACATACAGGATCAATAAGTTAGTGAAGAGGTGCAATGATGTGGCAGGTTCTCATCACAACAATAATAAAACTATAGCAAATAGCACAACACTCAATGTTTTACCTTACTTTTATACCATAAAAAAGAAATACAGATTATTTCAGAAGAGATCACATTAAAAGACCTTTGAAGTTCAATTACTATTCTAGAATACTACAAATAAAGACCTTAAGTCATTTAACTTTGTTTTTCCAAACATGAGGATGACTCTATTAATTATTCTTAAATAACTTTTCTAAGCACCTGCTTCCTAACTTCCCAATTATTAGCCCTCACTCATTTAGCTTACTTTTTAGTTTTAATGACAGCTTCAATTTATAGGGGCATTGATATTTGATAGTAACCATAGAAAGTGATGGTTCTGAATTATACCATGTTGTAGTAATTTGTGACTTAGTGGTATTTTAGTTTTATGTGTCCAAAACATCATTTTTGTAATAAAGGGTAAGGAATGTAAGTAAACTCAATCAGAGCCAAATAAAAAAAAATTTCAAGAATGTAATTCCACTGCAAGTAAATTAAAAAAATTTTAATTTTGAAGAATATATGAATCATCTAATTATATAAATTTATAAGTAAATTGTTTCACATTGGTGAACTAATTGGTCAAAAGTTACATTTAGACTGGTAGTAGAAGCTAAATATTTTATTAACTAACTACTGGTACCTTACCTATTTCTACTAATACAATCCTTTGAGTTCATTTCAAAGGTCCACTAAGTGATTTTTATCCTTTCTCTATTTTGTTGATGTCCAACAACAGTGATCAAATTAAAAAACCACCCAGAAAGGGTTCATTAATACAAAAATACAAGCTAGAGAATAAACAAACAAACATTTTATAAGACTAAGAAACCACAGTCGTGCATGATGTAGCTTACAGTCACCTCCTGATGATCCATCAAAATGGAATCACCATCGTTCAAATGCTCACTGTATCCCAGATGCTGCACTGCATACTTCACACACACTGTTCTCTCTGAATCTTCACTATACTAAGAGATAGCAAAAGTTACACAGAGAGAGTAAATGACTTGCCCAGATGTATAACTGGTAGCAGAAAAAATAGAATACCAAGTTGCCTGATTTCTAACATTCAGCCCCCTGTCCCAAGCCGCATGTGCTGTCCTGTTGCAGGGTATTTTAATACATTGCTCACTCACATTAGTATTTCCACTGAATATTCATAAGCCCCAAGACTCAAGCAACTCATGATCAACAGCACCAACTAATCTTGGGCTTCTACCCCCAAAGCTCAATAAGGCCAAACCAAAGGCAAATAGAGGAGTTTCTATAATATATACTATACTATACAATAAATAGGAATGTCCATGACCTTTATGTTTTTATAGCCCTAGACTTAGCATATAGTAACCACTCAAGTGGCTGTTTGAAGAAATACATAATTAAGAACAAAACAGAAGTTATAAGAAACTAGAAATTAGCTAGCAACAGTATTAGCTGTGGATAATCAAGAGATGACTGCAGTTAACATATTTACTACTAGGAAAAATAATATAAATTATTTCCCCACATTCAAATTCATTCTCCAATGTATACATCCATTATAAAAAATAATATACATACAAACACACTTTCCAACAAGGCAAGCCAGCTTCAAAACTTAAGATGTAAACAAGCATATTAATGCAAGTTATCATGCAAACCATGAAGAAGCATTATGCGGTTCAGCCCTAAAAGAACTACCTTCAAGGAAGAATAAAAAATCAGCAGAACAGAGCCTGCAAAAAAAAAAACCAAAACAAGAGCTAAAAGAAGAAGCAAATAAATACTGTCACATGGAGAACTCTAGAGAATTAATCTATAATACTGTTTCTCTTTATTGACAACTTACCATAGGAAAATGTGGTTACTAGTATTGCATTATTCTTACATGGACACATTTTATTATCACTTTATATATTGTAAATTTACCACCTTCCATTACTTTGCTTGATTCATTTCAAATTACCTTCACATTTAAAATTTTTTTTTAATCTTTTATTTACTTATTTGTTACAGGGTCTCGTTATTTGTTAACAGTAGTGATCTTCCTGTCTCAGCCTCCCCAGTGCTGAATTTACAAGTGTGCACCACCATATCTGTTTTCTGTGTCCAACACAGCACTTCAATGTTCTAGACCCACACAGCATTTGAGATAAAATCCATATTCTTGCACTTGCCAGAAACGTGCTTAGACTGTCGAGCTATCTCCTTAACCCCTATTTTCACATTTATAACTTGATTAAATCTCACAAATATAAGAGGCTAGCAGTACAAGTAAATCATCCTCATTTGAAAAACAAGAAGGCTGTAGTATAGAAATTAAATCACTTGCAAAAAAAAGAACTAAGTTCAGTTAACACTGATTGGCAGTTGGGTAAGGGGTATACTGTGGTTTAAATGCCCACTAGAAAACTTATTTCAATGCTACTTTTCTTTTATCAAGAAAGTGGTCAAATACACATGTAATGAACTTATAAAACTGGAAAACATTACATAATTGTAGATGAGATTTTTATTGGACCATTCTACAAAAGAAAATGGAAAATAGTTTTAAAATATAAACTCTTTATCTAGGACTTAGAGTTCTTTTTTTATAATTCTTTTCTTCTTCTTCTCTTTCTCCTTCTCCTTCTCCTTCTCCTTCTTCTTCTTCAGTCCTGGGGATCAAACTAGGGACCTCACACTTGCCAGGCAGGCACTTATGCCACTGAGCTATTCTCCAGGTTAGAATTCATTTTTTAAAAAACAAGCAACAGTCCTTTGGAATTAAAGAATGAGCAAAAGAACATAGACTGTCTTTTAAAAGAAGAAATACAAAATATGAAATTCTATTAGGTATATAATTTTATTTAGTATTGTTATGTATCCTTATATTTTAAAATAATTATGCAATGAATTTTTTCAACCTCCCCAATAACCAATAATACATACACACTTTTCAACCTCCAAACACTATAAAAATATGAAATTAAAATAATAACAAAATTCAATTTTTCTATCAGATTTATAAATTAAAAATAAAAATAATAGTCCAATTAGAAATTATACTCTATTTACTGTCATAGTAGAATAAATTTGCTTACGTTTGCCGAAGTAGGATTTGGATTTATCAAAATTTTAAAAAATCACACAGTAATCCTACCTGCAATGACACATACTAAAAAAACATACTAAGAGTCAGGCATGGCGGTGCACACCTGTAATCCCTGGCTGAGGCAGGATGATTGCCATAAGTTTGAGGCCAGCTTGTACTACACAGTGAGTCTCAAAAAAACACAAAAATTAAAAAAATTAAATTTTTTAAAAAAGTGCTGGGGAGATAGCTTAGCAGTCAAAGCATCTTCCTCAGCAAGCTCAAGGTCCTGAATTCAATCCCTGGTACATAATTCTTTTTTGTAAAATCATAAAAGTATTTAAGGGCATATTGTAGTTAATTACATACATATTTGTATAAATATGGGAAAAGAATTATAATTAACATCTAGACCTTTGTTTCTACCATACACATTTGTTTTTAATTTGCTATTATAACAATAAGGACAAAAACACAATCTGACTTGTAATAAAAATAATCACAGAAAAAAGGAGCAAAATTGTTAACACCTTACAAAACATTTATTCACCTCACAAACATCAATAACATTAGAAATAAGCACTGGCCGTGGTAGTGCGGGCCTGTAATCCCAGCACTTGGTAGGCTGAGGCAGGAGGATTTTTGTGAGTTCAAGACCAGCCTGAGCTACAAAGTGAGCTTAAGGCCAGCCTGAACTGCATAGTAAGACCCTGTCTCAAAAAGACAAAGAAAAAGAAATAAGCACAAGTGCAAAGTAGGCAGTTAGAACCAACCATAATATGGAAATATTGACAATATTTTTAGTGGATTGACTAACATGCACCAGACTTAGCATATATAAATTGTATTTTA
>PVKA01035703.1:0-22403 GCA_004027165.1 Ctenomys sociabilis
ATTGAATCTTTGATATAATTCAGCTACATAAATACCTGTAAATATAATATCATGTATGCACCTTGTACAATACCAAAACAATATGAAAACAGTTTGCAATGTATTATTTCATCGACTCTGTATGGTTATGGTGTTTTGAAACTGTCTGATTGACATTTGTATTTCAATAAAATAAAAATAAATGGAAAAAAAAAAAAAAGAACTAGCTCAGTTACTTTTGACTCACTGCTAGGACAAAATACCCAGCAACCAGAATTAAGGAAGGAAAGGTTTATTTAGCTCACTGTGTGTAGAGGTTTCAGTCCATATTGGCTGACTCCCAGGCTGAGTGGCACATGGCAGAGAGCAGCAGGTCACAGAAGCAGAAAACAACCAAGAGCAGAGGAAGGGCAGCAGCTATGGCTTCTACCCAGCCTCTCTCCCCTCCTTACATTGTAAAAAAGCTACCTGGGAGTTGGGAGTGTACAACTCACATAATGTCCCTGTCCTCCTCTTGTGCAGGATCAGGATGTTTACAAACTAAGAATCCTGGATTTCTGCTGAGTCACTTAATTAAACTTCTAAACTTTTCAAGTAGACACAATGTGTCAAACACTACAATCCACACATTGACAACTTGGCAACCAGACATTTCCTTAAAACCATTTCCAGGTACATAGACATGCTTTTTAACATTTTATAACTTGAACACTGTATTACATTATGGCCATGACAGAAAAAAAAAAAAAAAAAAACATGGCAGTTTGTCCCTGGGCACCCCTTCAAAGACTCATGCAGATCCCTTTATGCAAAAAACATTTTAGTCCATCTCTAAGAGTTGCCAAAGTCCTAACAGTTTTAGCATTGCTGAAAAGTCCATGTCCCAATCTCGTCCAAAATCTAAGGTAAACTCATCACTGTGAGCCCCTGTGTAAATGAAAAGTTAAACACTTCCAACATTCAATAGCAAGGGCTAGTCAAATAGCTCAGCAGATTGAAATGCCTGCTTTGGCAGATGGAGGGGCCAGGAGTTTGGTCCCCCGGCCTGTCATGCCAGCCCTGCCGGGGGGCACTCTGAGAGGTCAATTGAGACTGGGAGTAGAGGCGTGAACCTGTAATCCCAGCACTTGGGAGGCTGTAAGCAGGAGGATCACTATGAGTCTGATCTACTGAGTGAGACCCTTCACACCCTGTACACCCTGTCCTAAAATACAAAAAAAAAAAAAAAAAAAAATCAAGGACAGAAGAAAAACATTACTATCCTAAAAGGTAGAAGTAGCAGGATACAAAGCATTGGGACTAAAGCAAGTCCAAAATCCACGAGGGCAAACATTAAGTTCTATAGTTCCTTGTGAAACATCTGAAGCAACCTGTAACAAGTTATGAGCTCCAAAGCTTTGTATGGCTCCACCCCTACTACACTTCTGCTGGTAGCTCCCATGGATTTTCTCTGGCTGGCTTTATTCTGTCCTTGAAGCTTTTCTTAGACAATCCATGTTCCTTGATTTTCCAAACTTCTGGGGTTTCCACTGAACAGGCTTCTCATTCACACTTTTACACACTGCTCTCTCAGGCAAACATTGCCTAGCTTCCAAGGCCAGCTGAAATCTAGGTGGAAGCCTTGTTAACCTCAGAATGCCTGCATTCTGAATGCACCTAAAACCAGTGCCACATGGATGATGCCAAGATCTGCTGCCAGCTGGAGCAGTAACCAGCCTTTTTTCTCTTGACTGTAGGGGATGAGTGACTGAGTTTCTGAGCAGTCTGAACCTGATTCCAAGCAAGAAATTCTCTATGCCAGCATCATTAGGGAACCTGATGTGGCCACTGACTCCATTCTGGAGCATGGGGCTTTGCAGCTTTCTCTTCAAAGCAAAGTCCCTTCCCCTAGCATTTCTGAGACTGCAAGGTTCAAGGTCTTGCCACCTCCTATGATGCCCTCAGGACATACTTTCTATTCTCCTATTCCTCCTGGGCAATGGAGATCTCAGCTCTTTCTCTGCAATCCACAGCCTTCCTGGTTCTTCCTTTCTGGCCAAACTCATAGCATCATAAATCATCCCTCTGGGCTCTTTGCTCATGACTTTCAACATATATCTGACTAAAAATCCCCAACATAGCCATGCTACTGCCTCAACATTTGACTGCCTTGAGATTCCTTTTCAAGATTAACTAGTCCACTGTACTTAATCTCACTCTCAGGTAGTCTCTGAACAGGGCATGCTTAGGTGAGCTCAGGCAGAGTACAGGGTTGGTGGTTCGATCCTTGCCATCACATGCAACACCAGCCTCACTCCTAGGACAGGCTAAGTTGGCCAGAGTCCAGATGCAGTGTCACACGCCTATAATCCCAGTGCTAGGGAGGCTGAAACCAGGATAGTAACCATGAGTCTGAGCTGTATAGTGAGACCCTGCAAAAATCAAATACATTTCTTTAAAAAGTCTCTAGACAGGATCAAACTGCAGATAAACTTTCTGCCAAGCCATAATACAAATCATCTGAAGCCCAACAACCAGTGAAATCCTTTTTCCCAACAGAAACCTCCCAAGCCTGGTCTTTACAGGTAGGCATTCTATCAGCCTTCTAGTCTTTTGAGCTCTGATCACAATCACCCATAAGAAGAGCCAAAGGCATTCCAGCTCTTCACTAGTAGGTAACCTCTCCAAACCTTTCCTATCTCTTTCCATAAGACATTCCCAAAATCTAGTAATACACATGGTCAGGTATAGTCCACAGAAACGACCCCATTCCTGTAACAAATTCTGTCTCAGTTACTTTTTACCTACTGCTGTGACAAAATACACAGCACCAAAATTAAGGAATTTATTTAGCTTATTTAGCTCACATTTGTGGAGCTTTCAGACTATAGTTGTCTAGCTCCCAGGGAGAGTGGCACATGGCAGAGAGCAGCTTCTCAAGTTGACACAATGTATCAACCTATACAAGAACTTACTAAGAAATCATAAATAAGAAATACTTTGGCAGTTTACCTAGATATTAAAGGGAATATTATAAATATTATAGGTTTATAACATGATAAGTTAAGGAAAACTATTATATACTTCATTATATATTAAATATTAATGTACTATTATTATAATATTATATTCCTTTGGAGGCAAGAAATGCTTTAAATTTGATAAATAAGAGTATGAAACAGATTAATGAGAAATGTTGCCAAATTCTAATCTGTATAGAATTTGGTATGTGAATGCATTCATTAATTAAAATAATATTCTACAGTTTTTTCTGTGTAATTTTGTATTGAACTCAAATTATGTCATGTCTGGCTAATATAGAAATTAATGCTGAGAGAGGAGTCATAGAGCTTCACCTAACTTCACAGAGGTCTGGGAAGTCAGGTTATACACTCCTGAGAGGGTGATCCCTAAATCTGTGAAAGTGAAACCAAAGCTACTATGCTAAACCCAAGAAGTTGGGTGTGCTGACACTATGAAAGGGCTACTGAGAAAAGCCACAGTCAGCAAATATAGCCAGCTCCAGAGTCATATCAGGTCAGCTGTGACCCATAGCGAGGCAGGCTGCCCAAGCCTCTAGTGATTCCTTCTTCTCACCATATTTTCATGGCCCTGGACATGTAGCTATGGGATTTATGTTTTCTCTGCCTGTTTCTAATATTGTTTTTTCCTAAATATTTTTTATCCTTTGTTTTGGAATGAACATATTTATTCTATATATATATATATATATATATATATATATATATATATATATATATATTGGTACCAGCATGAATCTCAGGGTCTTGCATTTGCCAGCCAGGTGTTTATGTGGCTGAACTGCATCACTAGCCCTTGTTTTATATTAAAAGCATTTAACGTATTTTAAAAATTTGTAGAGATTCACAGCTACAGAAACTATGTTCCTTGAGTCAAAAAGACTTTGGACTTAAGATGTTTCAACAGTGTGAAAACTACTAAGACTCTGATGACACTTAGAGATAAACTGAGTGCATTCTACATAATGGGATGGAGCTGAGTCTTTTGGGGGCCAGAAGTGGAATATTGTGGCTAAAAACTAAAATGCCATCTAATTGTGTCATATGTTCAGAGCAAGATATTGGGAAGATGATTAAATCACACATATGTTAAAGTCATCAGAAGATTAATTCATTTATGTGTTCAGAGTTAAATGTGCTGGCACTGGGCAGAACTTGGTTAAAGAGTGAGATCACTAGGGGCATCACCAGAAAGTGGACACTCATTTTTTCCTCAATCCTCCCTTTTCTCTCTCTAATTCCTGACTATCATTAGATAAGTAGCTTTTTTTCCTACTCTACTCTTCCACCATGATATTTCTGCCTTGCAGACAACCAATCACGGATTGGAACTTTTAAAACTGGTAGACACAGTAAAACTCTTTTCCCTTTAGATGCAGTTGTCTACTGTTTTATAACAACAGGAAACTGAGTAACATAAGTATACTTGTAACAGTAATCAAAATAATGTTAAATTGTAATCAACTTTTTGTTTAACTTAGTCAAGAAATAATTTCTAGATAAAAATCTTACTAGACAACTTCTCATAATTTCTTAGGAAAAGTAAAAGCACAAATGCTAATTTTACTACTTCAACATTTCATGAAGAAAAATGTCAACCTTATGTACAACTTTCATGATATCTGCTCTTTTACAAAGGAAAAGAAAAATATAAAAAGTATGAAGGAAATAGGAAAGCATTTAAAATTTGTCATCTCAAAATGCAAATGGTCCATAAGTTGAAATATTTTGACTTTAAAATGAGATGAAGGTGATATATATTTAGCAAAAGCAATATGCTGAATTTTAAATTTTAATCTTTTTCTGGGCTAGCAATGTGTGGTAAGATAATCTCTAGCAGTGCTGGACAGTAGCAGTGAATGGAAGCAATTCCCTTATGTGCCCTTTTGTTCAAGAGCTAATATTCTACAATGTATTGTGCTCCTAAGATCATATGTCATATATTTCAGTGTATTTTGCCTTTAGGTATTTTCCACCTAACTATGAGTAAATGACGATATATCTTGATTTCAAATATAGGAGAATGTGTAGTTTTTGAATTCATGGAGTGTAACGCTCTGAAGATGTGTTTTAAACAGTTGGAATTAATGGGTTTCACATTAGCTGGATTAATATTATTCGTAACCATGCTCCTGTTTGACAAATGTTTTGGCTGATCATTACTGATATAGTGAAATTAATTGAAAGTTCATGATACAATGAAAAACTCAAGTGCAGGAAATGGCCATGCAACTGTCACAATAAATTTAGAACTGATTTAAAACAAGGCACATAAGGTTTTGTTCATATTCTTAAGTTTCATTTTCAGAATACATTTAGTGGACTTATTCAATGCCAGAGGAAAGACAGTTGTTTTTCCCCATTTTCTCACTGCTAAAATACACAGCATGAAGGACATTTTTGTAAGTGAGAAAAATGAAATAGAAGACATTGCATATTAAAATTTCCAAAATAAATTCTAAGTAATTTACGCCAATGAAAACTAGACTGTTAAGTCAGCTTTTCATCATTGTGACCAAATACCTGAGAAAAACAACATAGAAGAGGAAATAATTACTTTGCCTCATTGTTAGACATTCCTAATGATAGTCAGCTGGGTAAACTACTCTGAATCGGTGGCAAGTAAAAACATCACATCAGAGGGAGGTGGCAGAGGAAATCCACTTAAGTCATGAATGTCAAGAGGCAGAGAGGGCAAAAGCCTGAGAGAAAAGAGCTGAGAAACAGTAGATATCCAAAGCTCATTATCTAATCAGTTCCTAACACCCTATTAGCAATCAACCCTTCAAAGTGGAGAACATCTTAGGGGAATTATTATATCTCCAAAATAATAACCTTTTACAATTTTTTAAGAATATAATCCTGTTTCTGAAAGCTGCAAAAAAAAAAAAAAAACAACTAAATTGAGTGCTCGTAACATAATTAGTTAATATGAGAACTTCATTTTATAAAGATTCCGATCACCTGATTTTACTTGAGAAAATTATGGAAATAGGGTTGAACATAATAAAAGTTGAAATGCAAAGGAAATCAGAAGTGGGTTACTATAATTAATGTTCCAATCCCATATATGAAGATCTAAGGTTTTAGTAAATCATTTCCCAAAAGATTTGACAAAGGAGCAACTTCAAGTGAAAATATTATAAAACAATATGTAGATGACGAAAAAAAGTTATAAGATCTCTGAAAGTACAAAGAAAACATCTTCAAGAAATTCTAACGTTTTACTTGATGGGATTGTGTAAAAAAGTCGTATCATCTCTATGGAATAAATATTTTTGTCAGTAATTTAAAGAGGGACTTAGTTTTCACCAAAGTATAAGAAGTTAATGACTAAACAATCATGTCCCTGTCACCAATCTGCTTCATGGATTTTCCACCAAGCACAGTTGAATGTGAATATTTAATTAAAATAGCATGTCTGTCTATAGTCACAAAAGAAGCAAGCTAGAAATTACATTAGTAACAAGTGATATATTCATGAAAGGGTAATATAAGTTTTAATTTGAAAAATGAAAACACAATCAAATTGGCTCACTAAAAGAAACAGGTGGTAGCTCCTTTTCACATTTTTGATCAATCTTTTTACATAGCTACATAAAGTATTCTGATGTGTTTCTGAAACCTGCTTGACAATCTTCATCATTCATTGTTGAAAGATACAAAAATTTCAATTTATGTTACTATTTTCCCTAAGCGATGATAATTATTCCAGAGAAAAAAGACTTTATGTACCATTTATCTATTGATTTATTTATTTAACTAAACTTTTTAATTTTTTTGGTGGACATGGGGATTGAACTCAGGCCCTTGTGCTTGCCAGGGAAGCACTTATTATACTGAGCTATCTCCCCGGCCCTGTGCCATTGAGAAAGAAAATCCAAAAGATGTTTACACATGATTTTAGAATTGCACTTGTGTTTCGTAGTTTCTCTTCCAAATTTCAATTTATCTCTGTCTGTATTTTAAATATACAAACAATAATAAAACTGTGGGTTTCTTAGGTAACACCTTACATTTTCAATTTTTTAAGATCTATTTCTTAAAATTATCTTCTGTGTCCTTACACAGAAATGAAATTTTAATTCAGTAACCTTTTTTTGTCTCAATAGGCTATCTAAATAAAGACAAGGGAGGAGGCATCACAATTCCTGATTTGAAATTATACTACAAAGCCGGGCGTGGTGGCGCAAGCCTGTAATCCCAGCACTTGGGAGGCTGAGGCAGGAGGATTGTTGTGAGTTCGAGACCAGCCTGAGCTACAAAGTGAGCTTAGGGCCAGCCTGAACTGCATAGTGAGACCCTGTCTCAAAAAGACAAAAAAAAAAAAAAAAAAAAATGAAATTATACTACAAAGCCACTGTGATAAAATCAACATGGTATTGGCATCAAAATAGACCTGAGGATCAGTGGAATAGATTAGAAGATGCAGAGGCATCTACGAAAACACTCAGCCATCCGATCTTCAACAAAGGGGCTACACAAGCTCACTGGAAGAAAGATAGCCTCTTTAACAAATGGTGCTGGAAAACGTGGCTTTCTACATGCCAAAAATAAAACTTGACCCAGCTCTATCACCATGTACTAAGTTAAAGTCAAAATGATTAAAGACCTAAACATTAAAACAGAAACACTCAATCTCCTGGAAGAGAAAGTAGGAGGAACTCTTGAAGACATAGGGGTAGGTAAAGAGTTCATGAACAAACATATATTCGCACAGGAAGCTCTTGAAAGAATCAACAACTGGAATCAAGTGTTTTTACGGAGCTTCTGCATGTCAAAAGAAATTGTCAACAGAATGAAAAGACAAACCACAAACTTTGAAAAAATCCTAACCAATAAGCAATCAGACAGAGGTCTACTGTTTAGAATATATAAAGAACTAAGATAAAACAGGGCCCTCAAATTGAAAGACCCAATTCAGAAATGGGCATCTGAGATGAATACACACTTCTCAGAGGACAAAATTAAAGAAGCGAATAAATATATGAAAAAAATGCTCCACATCACTAGCCAGCCATTCACGAAATGCAAATAAAAACAACACTGAGATACCATCTCATTCCAGAAAGAATGGCTATCATAAGGAAATCAACCAACAACAGATGTTGGAGAGGTTGTGGGAAAAACAAACACTTCTCCACTGCTGGTGGGAATGGAGACTGGTACAACCATTGTGGAGGTCAGTGTGGAGACTCCTCAAAAGAGTAGGACTAGAAATCCCATTCAAGCTGGCTATCCCCCTACTGGGAATTTTCCCAAAGGATCTGAAAACATTGTATCATAGTGACATACGTGCACCTATGTTTATAACAGTGGAATGTGTGATAGCAAAATCTTGGAAACAACCAAGATGTCCATTACATGAGGAATGGTTGAAAAAGATGTGGTATTTCTATGTAATGGAGTACTACTCAGCTATTAAGAATAAGTTTGAAGCAATTATACTGAAGTGGATGCCACTTGAACATATACTCATAAGTGAAATAAACCAGACACACATGTGTAAATATTGTATAGTCTCCCTACTATAACAAGTGAAAAGCAGAAATATAGAAGGAAACATACAACAACAACTAAAATCAATTGAGTTAGATAAGGCAAAGTGAATGGCATATGCTGCAGGATACTAATCAGCTTTTCTTCTGGATGGTTAACAACCTAAGTTCACAAATCAGAGTTGGAGAAATAGAAGAGCCACAAGGCTAGCCAACATTTTGGCTCTAGCCTTTCAAGGTCAGCGAAGACTCAGGACATAGGAGATCCTGTACTGCAACATCATGAAACTCAGGTGAGCTCCAAATTTTCTGAACAAGGAGATTATGGAACCACACAGGAAAGAGATTGAAGTTCTATAGTGTGCCTGGGGAGAGTCACATGGAGAGAAAACTTTCTCTCAGGCTCTCACAGAGAGCAAACTGGTCAAGCATTGGCCGTGACTCACCCACATGGATGACACAGACAAAGGATCTTCAGAATAATGTACAGGACTACAAGATAAACCCTGAGGGGACTTCACTGACTTCATAAGAAACATAAAGTACATGTGTTGGTATATAAATCTTGCTCTATTTAGGTCTTAACCATCCAGCAGAAAAGTATAAAAATGAACTATACATCACGGGGCCATAATATTAAGCTGAGCTGTAAATGGCTATGGTCAACAACTTCTTTGAATAGCTCACTATTGTTGTGGAATGCAGTACTGTGTTGGATTGTGGTGTCGATTTCAAGCACTTAAGTTAGTTGAATGACAATGGAGTGCCCACCTTTGACAGGTGTAGACAAAGGAAGGGGTATAGAAAGAAAAAATCATTATGTGTGTGTATAGACAGTACAGTTGGGATAGATAACACTGTGCTTCTACATAACCCCATGAGAGGCAAGATTTGCAGTAATGGTGGTTGGACAGGATATTATGTCGGCTTCTAGTACTATGGTCATCCACTAGGAAAATATTTATTGAATTTTTCATATAATTCAGGTATAAAAAATAAGTAAACAGCTACACTCTTAATTTACTGATGAGACCTCTGCTACAATAATGTCTCTAAGTATAACATCATGTATGCACCTTGTACGATACCAAAACAATATGAAAACAGTTTGCAATGTATTAATTTATTGAATCTTTCTTGTTAAGGTGTCTTAAAACTGTATGATTGATATTTGTACTTCAATAAAATAAAAATAAAAAAATAGGCTATCTAATTAAACTCGTGTCATTTTAAAATAAGTTTTGAGGAATATTTTATTCTATAACAATGATGAGGACAGAAATACTATATTTTCATTGAGAGAAATTATCCCACATGGTCATACTAAATAAACTTTGACTTTAAAGATGCAGCTTTTGCAAGCTATATTTTAGTGCATTTCATGGAGCCAAAGTTCAAAATTTTAAATAATAAATTCTATGAAGAAATCTATTTGTACATTTAAAATTAAAATATAAATTTAATTATAAATTTGCATATCTGAAGTTTCAAAACATGAATTTCCATATCTGAGTTCTAGAACTAAAGTATTCATATATAATCAAAACAAGAGTAATTTAAAAATTAATATTTTTTATGTGCCATTTAAAACAAGTCTCAATATTTGACTTTGTGATAATTTTGCACATAAATTTAGCAACACTTCATAATTAATGTAAGAAAATTGCATTCCTGGTCACTATTATTTAAAATTCCAAATATATGCAAGTTACTGCAAATATGTTTCAAAGTGAAAGTTCTACTATGAAAACCAGGAATAATTAATACTGGAGAATTCTGGGTTTTTCTTCTCTTTTCTTTTTTCTTCTTCTTTTTTTTTTTTTAACTGTCTTTGTAAGTCAGGTTCTCACTATTCTATTCAGGCTGGCCTTAAGCTCACTTTGTCACCCAGGCTGGTCTTGAATTTACAGTAATCCTCCTTCTTCAGCCTCCCAGGTACTGGAATTACAGGCATGCATCACCAGGCCCAGCTTGTATACTGGAGAATTTTACATACAGTTGTGTTTTTACTATATAGCATGTGAGAAGTAGCATGTAAGCTAAAGTCCACTTCACTGTAGTAACTCTTAAAATAGAATGTTAGTCACTATAAAAAGCCATGTAGCTCAGATTTTACAGAAGCATTTAGGTCCTTAGTACCAGATTTTAAAATATAAGTGCTATGATTGGTTAATTTCAATATATTCATTTGATAGAAATATAAATGTACCACAAATGTTCAGTTTGCTAAATGACAAAATCTATAAATATTTACAGGGTTCTTACCAGAGCAACACAGTTAATTACAAAAACATTTAGGGGCGGTCCAGGAGAGGTGTGTATCTCAAGATGAAACCACATTTTTAAACTTTTTATATCTTCATCTAAAACACAAAATAAAACAAAACAAAGATTAAGGAAGCAACAACAAAAACAGTACTTAATATAAACTTCAGCATCCCATACCTAATGTACAAAATTAAATTGTGGGAAAAGCAGATTCTCTTTGTAATTGCAGTGATTCATAAGAAAAAAATGCAGTGATTTATCTAGAGAGATTAGGAGCATGCAGAGTGAGGTGGTACTATATGCCTGTATTCACAAGCCCTAAGGGACCTGAGACAGGAGGATTGCTATGGGTCCAGGCCACCTTTGTCTGCATAGTAATCTCAGTCTCAGCCTGAACTATGTTTGGAGACATTGTCTCTGCAAATGAGAGAGAGAGAGACAGAGAGAGAGAGAGACAGACAGACAGACAGACAGACAGAAGAAACTGGTGTTTCAATATAGTCTGTGAACAGTAAAAGAAACCCATTCTGCATGCCATAAATATATCCTGTCCAAACTCTTACTTTTATGCTGTTCCTGGTATTCATTATATTCTCTACTAAAATAAATATAAGATGTTCTATACAATGTTTTACTTCTAAATCAGGCATTAATGTTATACAGAAATAGTCTATGTCTTCTCTAATTGCCCAAACTTTGAGATACTTGTACATAAATTGTCAAAATAGCAGATGAAAATTGATAAAGGCACATGAGTATCATAAAAATTCAGACTAAGAATAAAAGCATTAAATGAAATTTCACATTTTGTGGGAGTATAAAGAAGAATCTCAGAAATGTAGCCTACAGAAAGTCAGAAACAAGTTGGAACTAGATACTAAGAAAAAGAAGTTTTCACCTCGATCCTCCAATTTAGGAGGATCCGTTCAGTTTTTGGCAATGTCTAAAGCCATACTGTACCCTGAAACTGGAACCAGAATAGTTGCATTAGATTCACATTATTTCTCTTTATCTTAGCATCTTTTCGGCTTCTCAGTCTGATATTCTTTGTATTAAATAATGAACTACTTCATAATTTAAGATGTTCTCTTGTTTCAGTGTTTTATGCCTATTTATATTAATATTATTTAGAAGATTTCAAGAATCATTATGCTACAATAACTTATGTTAGTGGGATGGAATTCTTAGTGTCTCTTTTAAAAGTCTCCTCCAAGTGTGTATTGCTTTGAATTGAATTGCATTGTACTGTACTGTATTATATGACATTGTGTGGCATTATATGACATTGAAGAGCATATCATGTTGTAACACATGTCACTGTTCTAATGGACTGTTTCTGAGCAATCTTGTGTAATACTACATTGTACTATATGCCATTCTAGTCTAATACTAGCATAACTACCAAAAACACATAAAAACCTGTCAAGTCTGAGAGACATTCAAAGCAATCAGTTAGTGACTTGCAGAACTGCAGGAGCTACTACTGAATTCTTACTCCAAATTTACTTCCTCATTTTGAATTGTCTTCTATGCTTATTTATTTTACTAGCACCACTTTATTCTAATGAAACTCTAAATATGCAAATAAGTTTACCAAATATACAACGATGGACAGTTACTAAGGAAATCCCTTCTCAATTTGCATGGGATGCTCCTTCATTTTTAAGAAAGCAATTTAAAGGATTTTATGACATTTAAATGTAATTTTTCAAAAATTAAGCCAAAGTTTTAATTTTTATTTATCTTTTATATATTTAGTACAGGATCTACAGGGTCTCACAATGTAGACTAGGCTCGTAGTGATTCTCCTGTTTTCAGCCTCCCAAGTGCTGGTATTACAGGTGCAACACCACCATGCACAGTCTCAATCACCTTCTTAGCATACCTCAGCAGTAGGGCCGGCATACAAGCCAAAGTTTAGAGAAGGTATCTTGTATATATATATTGTCCTCTAAATAACTAATATGATGACAACAATATGCAATGTATTAATTGTTATAACTGTCCTACTAACCTGTCTTGAAACTGTTTCAC
Organism: Ctenomys sociabilis; assembly: GCA_004027165.1. Lineage (NCBI taxonomy): Eukaryota > Metazoa > Chordata > Mammalia > Rodentia > Ctenomyidae > Ctenomys > Ctenomys sociabilis. Next base: position 12,800 of record PVKA01035703.1, read on the forward strand.
TGCTATTTTATCTTTTTTTTCATTAAAATGAATTTTAAAATTACTCAAATAAAAAAGTTTTTAGATGACATGTAGTTCTCTACTAGGTATCTCACAGCTACTTGAAATGGGGTTCTCAATGCTTTAACCCACAATCAATATGCAGAGAAAGGATCTTGGAAAGAAGAGTTGATATATGATCACAAGGTTTGCTTTTGTTGCAATGAATACAAACTATAGTAGAATTAATTGAGAACAGATCAGAAGAAAAAAGGTTCAAATTATTATCTCCACCTGAAAACCATCACATATATTCTTCAGTAATACAACCCAACAGTCTTCTCATCTGGCTATAAGAGTCCAGGTTATCCAGAGTGATAAGATCAAAATGGGGACTATATTATTCAAAGTTTTCTATAGGAATAGAATCAAAAATTTGTGTGCGCATGTGCATGTGTGTGTGCGTGCATATGTGCATGCATGTGTTGCATTGGTATGCATATGTATATTAAAGAGACAGACCAATGCTGAAATAAGGATCCCACCACGGATTCTATTTCTCTGAAGAACGCTGAGTAATACAAATTTATTCAATAAACATTTTTATTGGCATATGTCTGTTTCTGCAAATTTTCTCCTTTTAAACATCTCTATTAAACACATGGTTTCTTGCTACTGCTCAATGAAACAACAAATTCTGTTGGAAATATTATCTGACTTTCAATTCTCTATCTTCACATTTTCTTCTAGATTTATTTTTTTTTCCTTTTTTTTCTTTTTTACATATGGATTTTTTTTAATTTTTATTTTATTGAAGTACAAATATCAATGAGACAGTTTTAAGATACCTTGACAAGATGGATTTAATAAATTAATACACTGCAAACTGTTTTCATAATGTTTTGGTATCATAGAAGGTGCATACATGATATATTTACAGATATTATTTTAGCAGATATCTCTTATCAGTGAATTAAGACTTATTTTTTATACCTGAATTATATCAAAAATTCAATAATTATTTTCCTAGTGGATGACCGTAGTACTAGAAGCCGACATAATATCCTGTCCAACCACCATTAGTGCAGATCTTGCCTCTCATAGAAGTATGTAGAAGCACGGTGTTATCTATCCCAACTGTACTGTCCATACACACACATCATGATTCTTCCTTTCTATACCCCTTCCTTTGTCTACACCTGTCAAAGATGGGCACTACATTGTCATTCAAGTTAGGTGCCTGAACTCGATGACACAATCCAACACAGTCCAGCATTCCACAACAATAGTGAGTTATCTGAAAAAGTTGTTTCCTCTAGATTTATAACAAAAATTATGGTATTTAACAAAAATCAAAGAAAGTTTTAACATGTACGAAAGAAAAACAATAATGCCTAGATTCTTTGGTATATAAAATGATTGCAATATAGATGATACTTTATACAGAAATAAGTAAAGCACATTACATTATTAAAATAATGCACTCCTTATCACTTCTTCAGAAACTTGCTGTATGTTTTAATAGAAATATTAGTACAATTTCTAAATTACAGAATGGTAGGCCACCTTTAATCTGATGTTTTATACTCCATTGATAATAACAATAGAAATCCAGGAAATAAACTACATAATATTAACTTTGAAGTAATGCAATAAATGATTTATAAACATATGCAGCACTAATGCTGAAACATTATGCATGTATTTTTCTATTTATAAGTCAATAATGATAAGTGCTCAAGTATGCTAATCATGAAACTATATATTATACTTACATTGGTCTTCTGAACTATCAGTAGAGGATTTTTCTGACATTAATGATAGTCTGTGAAGGAATTTACATTGCTCATATACCACTTCTGAAGAATCATCATCACTTCCATCGTCAGCGGAAAATGTAATTACACCTACAACACATAAAAATAAAATTTCAATTAACCAAAGAATAATTTTGTATTAAAGTTACACTGGCTTGAAAAATAAATGTAAACCCAAACATGAATTTTAGATGACAGTATCAAGAATTAAATCTGACAAAGATATGCAATAGGTTAATTAAAAATTCAAGAAAATATTTCGAAAATCTCTATTAAAATTGTAATTTTCAATACATTTTGTGGCAATAATTAAGAAAATGTTGCAAAAAAGAACTAATTCATTGTCAAGAAAATGCAATGACTGTGACAAACTGTACCTAAACTACTATATTCTTTTATTCATTTCTGCTCATCACTGACTCCAAAGCACTTCTCCTTGTATTTTCCTCAAACTTCCAGACAGCTTGGAAGAATATGATATTAAACTATGTTACTCACTATCATTCTCAAACTACACTAATCACCTACTTCAACAGACCCAAAATGACCACATTACATCAAGTTTGGAATTCTGCAGCAGATTTATTAATGTTTCCTTCTCAGTTATTTTAATATTAGTTTAGAAGTTTAATTTTTTTCTATGTATATGTTTAGTGCAGGATTTATTAGGTCTCACTACACTGATCAGACTACAGTGATCTTCCAGTTTATAGCCTCCCAAGGGCCGGGATTTCAAGAGTGCATCTGCACATCCACTCACAATCACTCATTCAGGGTGTCCCGGGGACAGGGCCGGCAATGCATAGCAGGGATTGAACCCTGATCACTTCATTCACCTAAGCAGGCTTTTATTTATTTATTTATTTATTTATTTATTTATTTATTTATTTATTTATTTATTTATTTTATGGAGAAACAAATAGCAATGAGACCATTTCAAAACCAATTAACAGGACAATTTCAATAATTAATACATTGCATATGGTTCTTTTCTTAGAGGTTATTCATAATACAAGACGCAAATATGATATCCTGTCCAAATACTATTAGTACAAACATCTCTTCTCACTGAATTAAGAGAAAGTAGCTGTATATCTACCCTAACTATTTTGTATATACAGATGCATAATGGTCCTTCTTTTGTATACTCTTTTTTGGTTTAGTTTTGTTAGATATGGGTATTTCATTGCCATTTAAATATTGAAGGTGTGTGAATTCAGCAAAACAATTCTATATAGTTCAGTATTCCATAATAGTAGTGGGTTATCTGTAGAACTGGCAATGTCAGAATTTGTGAACTTGAGCCTTTCACAGCTCAATACATTAATATGGCTTTACTATATACTTTGTTTTTGTACTTTTCTGCTGGATGGTTAAGAACAAGATAAAGCAAGACCCACATAACAAGAAATGTAACTTTTTTATCTGACAAGGTCATACAAATAACCTCAGATTTCTCCTCCAATCCTGTAATGTTATTTGCAGATCCTTTCTCAGTGTCAGCCATGTGAATGAGTCATGGCCATTACTTGATCAATCTGCACTCTGTGAAAGCCCGACAGAATGTTTTCTCTCCATGAGACTCTCTTAGGCACACTCTACATGGTCGATCATGTTGCTCTGTGGCTTCATAATCTCCTTGATCAGAAAATCTGGGATATAACTGAGTTCCATAATATTACAGTATAGGTTCTCCTATGTCATGAGTCTTCACTGACCATGAAAGGCTAGGGCCAAAATGTTGGCTGTCTTTGCAACCTTTCTTTTTCTCTAATTTTTGGTTTGCAAACTTTGCTTGTTAACCCTCCAGAATAGAAGGTTATTATTGCCCTACAACATATGCAGTTGGGTTTAACCTAATTATCTTTCTGAATATCAAATATCCTAGGCATAACAAGGAACAGGTATTTTCCATTAATTATTTATAAGTTAAAATTAAAGTCCTTATAGAACATGGAGAAAAAAATAAAAAGTAAACGATATATTAAAAATATGAATAATCAATTACATATTTTACACAGAAATTTAGAACTCTAACTATATACAGTTTTATACAAGGACATTCCTATGACTTTTTTTAATTCTCTTGTTTTCATTTATTATCCTTTCTTTAAAAATTTACTTCAGAGACAGTATGACAATAATTGATATGTCATGACATTGATCATGCTGCTCTGTGGCCCCATAATATCCTTGATCAGAAAATCTGGGATATATTAGCCATTGGGTTGTCATAGATGTCTTTTATCAAATTGAAGTAGAGGCTTCTATTCCAATTTTTCTTAGGACTTTGGTCATGAATGAGTGATGGACTTTGTCAAAAGCTTTTTCTGCATCAATTGACAGGATCATGTGGTTTTTAGAATTCAGTCTATTAATATAGTGTATTACATTTATAGATTTTTGAATACTGAACCATCCTTGCATCCCTGGTATGAATCCTACCTGGTCATGGTGTATAATCTTCTTGATGATCTGGTGTATTCTATTTGCTAGGATTTTATTGAGGATTTTTGCATCTATATTCATGAGGGAGACGGGCACTTGTAGTTCTCTTTTTTAGTTGTGTGTTTCCCTGTTTTTGGTACCAGTATAATACTTGCCTCCAGGAACGATTTTGGGAGGACTGCTTCCTTTTCAATTTCATTGAAGAGTTTGAGGATTGTACGGATTATATCTCCTATAAATTTCTTGTAGAATTCAGCTGTGAATCCATCAGGACCTGGAATATTCTTTGTTGGCAGGCTTTTTATTACACTTCGTATATCATTGGCTATTATTGGGTTTTTGAGAGTTGTAATATCTTCTTGATTCAGTTTTGGTAATTTGTACCTTTCTGGGAATCTGTCCATTTCATCTGTGTCTTCTATTCTATGAGCATAAAGATTCTCAAAGTAGCTATTGGCAATCTTCTGGATTTCCCCTGGGTCTGTAGTAGTTACACCCTTTTCATTACTTATTGCTTGTATTTGAAGTTTGTATTTCCTCTTTTTGATGAAGTCAGCCAAAGGCTTATCGATTTTATGTAATCTTTCAAAAAACCAGCTTTTTGATTTGGTATTTTTTTGAATTGTTCTCTTCATCTCAATTGAATTAATTTTTGCTCTAACTTTTATAATTTCTTCCCATCTTTGGGCTCTGCATTTTGTTTGTTCTTACTTTTCTAGATGTTAGAGGGGATTTATTTGTTCCCGTTCTGTTTTACTAATGTGTTAGTGCACAGCTATGAATTTCCCTATGAGAACTGCTTTCATTGCATCCCATAAATTCCAATAAGTTGTACGTGAATTTTCATTGCACTGTAGATATTGTTGTATTTCTTGTTTAATTTCACCTGTGACACATTGGATACTGAGTAAGGTGTTGTCTAATTTCCATGTATTTATGGGTTTTTCTGTTCTCTTGTCTGGTTTATTTCCAGTTGCATTGCAGTGTGGTCATGGGATTTCTGTTTTCTTACATATACGTAAGCATGTCCATTTTTTGAGCATGTCCATTTTAGAAAAAGACCTATATGCAGCTGGAAAAAAAGGTATATTCAGCTATTGTTGTGTAGAAAACTCTGTATATTTCCAGTAAGTCCATTTGTTCCAAGCTCTGGTTTAGTTCTCTTACTTCTTTGTTAATTTGTAGTCTGGGGGACTTATCTTTTTGGAATAAGGGCATGTTAAGTTCTCCTGTTAAGATTGTTGTATTAGATATTAGATTTTTTCATGTCCAGTAAGAATTTTCTTACATATGTGGGTTCTCCTGTGTTTGGTGCATATACATTTATGAGTGTTACCACTTCCTCTTGAAATTTTCCCTTAATCAGTATGTAGTGGCCTTCTTTATTTCTTCTGATCTTTCTTGGTTTGAAGTTGAGACTCTCTGAAATCAGCATTGCTACCCCTGCTTTTCTCTGAGGTGCTGGGGCATGTAGTATTGTTTTCTGTCTTTTTACTTTCAGCCTATGAATTTCTTTTTTAGTTAAGTGTGTTTCTTGTATACAGCATATTCTTGGATTTTGTTTCCTAATCCACTGTGCTAGTCTATTCCTTTTAATTGGTGAAATGAGTCCATTTACATTGATGGTTATAACTGAAATGTATTGATATACGATCAACATGTTATTTACCTATTTTTGACTCCTTTTTGTCCCATGTTTGTTTGCCCTATTTAGTGGGTTCCTTCTGTTCTCATTCATGGAGTTCTGATCATTGTGGCCCCTCTCTAGAGTATGTTTTAGTGGTGGGGTTGGCTTTGTCATGATGAAATTCTTTATTTGTTTTTTGGTCATGAAAGTATTTCACTTCTCCATCAAACTTGAAAGTTTTGCAGGGTATACTAGTCTGGGTTGAAATTTTTTTTCAAGCCTCTAATGGGTTTCAGGATATTGTTATTTTGCTGGATTTTGGGGATCTTGACTATTATATATCTGGGGGTATTTTTAATTGGGTTAAAGTTATTCGGAGTTCTGTATTCTTCAGTTACCCAAATACCAGATTTTTTTCCTCCTATTTGGGAAGTTTTCTGCTATTACTTCTGCCCATGGTTTTTCTATATTGTTTGTATTGACTCCTTCTTTCTCAGTGATGCCTCTTTGTCTCATGTTGTTAATCTTTGCATCTTTGTGCAAGTGTTCAATTATGTTTTCCTACATCCTAGTTGTTTTAAAGATATCTTTTCTTACCTTTTCACTAGCTATGACATCATCTTCAAGATCTGAAACTCTATCTTTACTTTCACTCAAATGGTTTTGTAAGCTTGTGATTGAAGATTTAAGTTCATGTATATCTCTTTGACTGCTTCATGTGATCTATTTCTTTCCTGTATTGCTCATTCAAGGAATCAGGCACTTTTCTAACTTCCTCTATTTTTATCTGTGTTTTCATGAGAAGCAGTTATTCTCTTACTTCAGAGATTATTTCTGATCTGATTTCATCTATATATTTCTGCATTTGATTCTTTAGTTCAGACGCTATTAATTCATAGTTTTCTTTTTTTATTGCAGAAATGAATTCTGATCTGATTTCCTGTATACCTTTCTGCTGTTGTTTCACTTTTAATGCCAGCTAATTCAGAGACTTCTTTTTTTATTTGAGATTAATTCTGATCTGAGTTCTTCTATACCTTTCTGCTCTTATTTCTTCAGATGTGGTTAATTCATACATATCAGCTGAGCTAGTGTTCTCTGCACTTGTTCTGGGTGGATTTGAGGACGGAGATTGCATTTTTCTCCTTCTCTTTGTCATTTCACATAGTACTGACCTCTGACCTTTGGTGTAGAGCTTCGGCAGAGTTATAACCTTAGCATCTTCTGAAATTTGGGTGCAGATATACTAAGTTTGAGTTTATAGTTGTTCCTGCCTTGGGTATAGATGTTGTGCTCAATCTTTCCGTTTTAGCACTAGGAAGTGAACCTGTTGTGTCCCTTTCTGTTGCCCCGGGAACAGGAGGCACAGGGGAGTGCAAAAGCTTTCCCACACACTACCCGCACCTGGGTTTGGGCTTGGTCTCGTAGGTCTGGAGAGTGAGTCAGAAGTTTTCAGTCACTTGGTAGTGTTTGGAATTGGGCTCTGGAGGGTGGGAGTGGTCCCAAGAGTGCAGCAGGGGTCTCACTCACATGGTGTGCCAGGGTTTCTTCCGGAGAGGTCCTGACTTTCCATGTTTTAAAGATATGTGTTCACTTCATAGCACGTACACATACCAAATACTAAAACTGGAACTATATCTCTAAAATTAAAATGGAATAGGTAGAACACTTGAACATACAGGTAAAAGATCTCTATATGGAAGACAACGATTTCATGAACAAAACCAAGTTTTCACAGGACATACTACAAAGAATCAATAAAGTGGATCTAATGCTATGAAAAATCCTTTGCATAGCCAAAGAAATTACCAATAGTGAAAATATAACTCACAGAGTTCGGCATAATGTTAGCTGCTTGTCCCTAGTTAAAGAGATTAATATCCCATTGCCTAATATCTGGAATATACAAAGAACCGAAAAAGAAAAAGACATATTTAAAGATCAAATAAGCCACGGTGATGAAATCAACATGGTATTGGCAACAAAATAGACCTGAGGATCAGTGGAATAGATTAGAAGATGCAGAGGCATCTACAATCACACTCAGCCATCTGATCTTTGACAAAGGGGCTACACAAGCTCACTGAAAGAAAGATAGCCTCTTTAACAAATGGTGCTGGAAAACATGGCATTCTACATGAACAAAAGTAAAATTTAACCCAGCTCTATCACCATGCACTAAGTTAAAGTCAAAATGGATTAAAGATCTAAACATTAAAACAGAAACACTCAATCTCCTGGAAGATAAAGTAGGAGGAATTCTTGAAGACATAGGGTTAAGTAAAGAGTTCATGAACAAACATATATTCGCACGGGAAGCACTTGAAAGAATCATCAACTGGGATCAGGTGTTCTTACGGAGCTTCTGCATGTCAAAAGAAATTGTCAACAGAGTGAAAAGATAACCCAAATCTTTTGGAAACATCCTAACTAATAAGCAGTCAGACAGAGGTCTACTGTCTAGAATATATAAAGAACTAAGATATACCAGGGTCCTCAAATTTAAAGACTCAATTCAGAAATGGGCATCTGAGATGAATAAACACTTCTTAGAGGACAAAATTAAAGAAGCAAATAAATATATGAAAAAATGCTCCACATCGCTAGTCATCTGTGAAATGCAAATAAAAACAACACTGAGATACCATCTCACTCCAGAAAGAATGGCTGTCATAAGGAAATCAACCAGCAAGAAATGTTGGAGAGGTTGTGGGGAAAAGGGAACACTTCTCCACTGCTGGTGGGAATGCAGACTGGTACAACCATTGTGGAGGTCAGTGTGGAGACTCCTCAAAAGAGCAGGACTAGAAATCCCTTTCAAGCCAGCTATCCCCTACTGGGAATTTTCCCAAAGGAACTGAAAACATTGTATCATAGTGATATATGTGTACTTATGTTTATAGCACCACAATTTGTTTTGTTTTTTTTTCCCAGATGTTGTTTATTTATTTTTTTGAGGATAGTATTCTATTTTTTTCTCTATTTATTTATTTTTTCCATTTATTTTTATTTTATTGAAATACAAATGTCAATCAGACAGTTTGAAAACACCATAACCATACAGAGCCGATGAAATAATACACTGCATACTTTTTTCATAACGTTTTGGTATTGTACAAGGTGCATGTATGATATTATATTTACAGGTTTTTATATAGCTGAATTGTATCAAAGATTCAATAATTATTTACCTAGTGGATGACCATAGCACTAAAAGCCGACATATTATCCTGTCCAACCACCATTAGTGCAGATCTTGCCTCTCATAGAATTATGTAGAAGCACAGCGTTATCTATCCCAACTGCACTGTCTATACACACACATGATGATTTTTTCTTTCTACAACCCTTCCTTTGTCTACACCTGTCAAAAGTGGGCACTCCATTGACAGTCAACCACCTTAGGTGCTTGAACTCGACACCACAATCCAACACAGTCCAGCATTCAGCAACCATAGGGAGTTATTCAAAGAAATTGTCGACCATATCCATTTACAGCTCAGCATAATTTTATGGGCTCACGATGTATACTTCATTTTTATACTCTTATACTTTTCTGCTGGATGGTTAAGACCTAGGTAGATCAAAACTTATATACCAACACATGAACTTTATATTTCCTATGTGGTCATTGAAGTCTTCTCAGGGTTTATCTTGTAGTCCTGTACATTATTCTGTAGTTCCTTTGTCTGTGTCATCCATGTGGATGAGTCACGGCCAATGCTTGACCAGA
>PVKA01035704.1:0-22475 GCA_004027165.1 Ctenomys sociabilis
TTAACATACTGTCTTGGTTATCTTTTTGTTGTTGTTGCTACTGGAATAAAGTATCTGACATCCAAAATTAAGGAAGGAAAAGTTTATTTGGCTCAAAGTTAGTGGAAGTTTTAGTCTATATTTTGCTGGCTCCAAGGCAGCCTGGCAGAGGGCAGAAGTTTATGGTGGTGGAAAACAGCAAAGCAAAGAGAGGACCAGCAGCTGCAGCTTTTAGCAAGCCCCTCTCCCTTCTTTCCATGCTGACTGTGATGACTAGAGCTCCTCTGAGGAAGTGGCATGCTCTATCCTTCCTCAGTTCACTTTTATATCTTTTAAGTGCTGACTCACCGAAGGGTGGGTCTTCCATGCCCTAGGGAGTGGCCTCCACATCCTAGAGTTTGCAATTGCTAACCAATTTTAGTTAAGCTTTTAACTTTTCAAGTTGACACGATATATCAACCATTACACATATGTTATGGCATATAAGATTTACATTAATTGAGATTCCTATACATGGCCTGTCTTTATTTTTTACTTATTTTCCCTTCTTTTCCTCCTTAGCCCTCATACTCCCCCCCTTGGACCACTTCCCTGTTGCAACAGATCCATCTCCTTGTTCCCTTCTATCCATCCATCCATCCTTCCTTCCTTCCTTCTTTCCTTCCTTCCTTCCTTCCTTCCTTCCTTCCTTCCTTCCTTCCTTCCTTCCTTCTTTCCTTCCTTCCTTCCTTCCTTTCTTTTTGAACTTTGTTTCATTCAAATGAGGGATACTAAAGATAGTTCAGCCGACTAAAGCATCTGCCCCCCCATGTGCTGAGATATCATTGCAGCTGGGCATGGTGGCACACCCTGTGATCTCAGTGCTTTGGAGGCTGAAAACAGGAGAATCACTGAGTCTGATCTATGTAGTGCGACCCTTAGACTCTCTTGACCCTGACATTGTATTTTCAAGTTACAGCAACTTCTTACAAATGTCTCAAATGTGTCATTCTTTACAGCATAGTGCTATTCCATTATATATAAATACCACATTTTGCTTATCCAATCATCTGTTGATGGATATACAGGCTGTTTCCATAACTTATATATTATTGTGCTGCTATGAACATAAGTATGCCTATATCACTGTATGTCTTACATCACTACAGTATGATGTATTAAGCTCCTTTGGGAAGATACCTAGCAGGATTATATAAAATTTCTAATTTCAGTTCTTTGAGAAATCTCCATACTAATTTCCGTAATGATTGTTCTAGTTTGCATTCTCTACCAACAATGAAAGAAAGTTCGTTTTTCACCACAGTCTTGCCAGCATTTGTTATTGTTTGGTTTCATAATGATTGCCATCTTTTCTGGAGTAAGATGTGTTAGTTTTTTTCTAATAGCTAGAGATGTTGAGGAGTTATTCATTTATTTGTTGACCATTTATATTTCTTCCCTGTGAAGTATATTCATTTCTGTCACCCATTTTGGGGGTTGGTGGAGTTTCAGCAGACACCAGAAAATCTGCTAGACAAATTCCAAAAGAGCTATAACAGTTTTTCCTTACTATTTCTTGCCTGCATCTTTAATTTTAGACAGTTTTGGGTTTTTTTTTTTTTTTTTTTTTTTTTTTTTTTTTTTTTTTTTTTTTTTTTTTTTTTTTTTTTTTTTTTTTTTTTTATTTGTTTTTTTTTTTTTTTTTTTTTTTTTTTTTTTTTTTTTTTTTTTTTTTTGTTGTTTTTTGTTTTTTTTTTTTTTTTTTTTTTTTTTGTAGTTCTTTGTTTATTCTATATATTAGTCCTGTATCTGAGGAGTAGCTGGCAAAAAATTTTCCCATTTTATTAAGTTGTCTACTCATTGATCCTTTTGCTATATAGAAGCTTTTTATTCTCATATAATCCCATCTGTTGATTCTTGCTGTTATTTCTTGTGCAATTGAGGTTTTGTTTAGAAAATCTTCTTAATTATGTTACCAAGTTGTTTCACCTATTTTATCTCCCATTAGGTTTAATATTTCTGCTTTAATGTTTAGATCTTTGATCCATTTTGATTTTAATTTAGTATATGATATGAGATAAAGGTTCAGTTTCAGACTTCTGCATATAGATAAGCAGTTTTCCTAGCACCATTTGTTGGATGATAGGCTATCTTTCCTCTAACATATACTTTTAGCCCTTTTGTCAAAGATTAAATAACTGAATATGTCTGGGGGGAAGTTTCTTTATCCTCAGTTCTGTTCCATTAATCCACATACTAGTTCTTGTCCCAGTAACGTGCGGTTTTTATTACTATTGCTCTAGTATAGCTTGAAATCAGGAATTTCCACTTTGCTCTTGTTGCCCAAAATTAATATACTATTCTAGGTCTCTTCTGATTCCACATGAATTTTTTAGAACTGTTTTCTCTGGACCTGGAAAGTAGCTGTTGTATTTTGATGGAAACTATGTTGAATCTGTGTTGCATTTTGGGAGTATGGCCATTTTGACATATTGATTCCAGGAACACAGGACAACTTTCTGTTTCCTGATGTCCTCTTTAATCTCTTTATTCAGAGTACTGTAGTTTTTTTGGTAGAAGAATTTCACTTGGTTAAATTAATGCCAAGGAATTTCATTTTTCTTGAAGCTACTGTGAATGGTAGTATTTTTATAATCTCATTCATTGTTGGCATACACAAATACTAATGTTTTTTGTATGTTGATCTGTCTTGTGTCCTGCTATATTGCTGATACTTGTTATTAATTCTAAGGGTCTTAGAGCTCTTTAGATTTTCTATGTAGAGTATCATGTCATCTGCAAATAATGATAGTTTGTGTTCTTTTCTTATATGTATCCATTTTATTTCTTTCTCTTGCCCAATTACTCTGGCTGTTTTAAGTACTATGCTGAATAGAAGAAATAGCAGTGGGCATCCTGAGTTGTTTCTGATTCTAGGGCATCCTTTTAGTTTTTCCCAATTTAGTAAGATGCTGCTGTTGATTTGTTGTAATAATTTTTATCATATTCAGTTATAGTTCTTATATACCTATTTTCTTCAGGATTTTTATCATGAAGTGGTGTTGGATTTCTTCAAAAGCATTTTGTGCATCTACTGATATGATTGTATTGTCTTTGACCTTGCTTCTCTTTATGTGATATATTATTACATTTATTGATTTATGTATTTGAACCATTCTTACTTACATCTCTTGGATGAAACCTACTTGATCATATTGTATTATCTTTTTGATAATGCATTTCACAATCTGTTTGCTAATATCCTGTTAAGGATTTTTACATCTGTATTCATTAAGGAGTTTGGCCTATAGTGTTCTTTTTTATTTGGGTTTTTAATCCTGTTTTGGGGTCAGGGTGATACTGGCTACCATAAATGAGTTTGGGAATACTCCATCCCTTTAAGTTTCTTTGAAGAGCTTGAGAAGTATTGATGATTTAACATCCTTCAAGTTTAAAAAAAAAAAAAAAAAAAAAAAAAAAGTTTTTATAACTCAGCATCAAGGCCTGAGTTTTTTTTAGTTGGTAGGTTTTTTTATTACTATGTCAGTTTCAGTGCTAATTATTGGGATTGTTTTTTTGGCAGAACCAGGGATTGAACTCAGGCCCTTGCGTTTTCCAGGGAAGCACTTATTCCACTGAGCCATCTCCCCAGCCCCTATTATTAGGTTGTTAAACATACTTATACCTTCTTAGGTTAGTTTTGGTAATTTATGTGTGTCTAGAAATTTGTTCATTTCTTCAAAATATACTAATTTATTGGAGTATAATTTTAGAAATAGTTACAATCCTCTGTATTTCCACATTATTTGTTGTTATTGCACTTTTTTTTTTTTTTTTTTTTTTTTTGTCCTTTGAGGCATGGTCTTACGATGTATTTCAGTCAGCCTGCAACTCACCTTTTAGACCCAGCTGGCCTTAAATGCACAGGAGTCCTCCTACCTTAGCTTCAAGAGAGCTGGGATTACAAGCATGTGTCACCATGCCCAGCACCTTTTTCATTTCTAGTTGCATTCATGTGAGTCTTTTCTCTCTCTCTTTGTGAGTCTGGCTAGGAACTTATGTATTTTATTTTTTATTTCAAAGAAACAGTTCTTCAATTTAATTTGCTTTTCCTTTTTTTTTAGTCTCAATTTCATTGATTTCTGCTCTTGTCTTTGTAATTTCTCTCCCTAACTTCAGTTTGAGGCTTATTTGTTGTTGTTTCTCAAATATATTAAAATTCGTCATAATTTTTTTTTCATGTCTATTTGAACTTGCCCTGTTTTCCTAATGTGAGCATTGATTGCTGTTTATTTTCCTCTTATAACTGCTTTAATGCTGTCCCAGACATTTTGACAGGTTGTACTATCATTGCCGTTAACTTCCAGAAATTTTTAAATTTCTTCTTTGAGTTCTTTTGTAGCCCATTGGATGCTGGCTACAGGAGCCATGTCTATGTTCACCAGCCCTTACCTCTCAGCCAGACTCCCCCAAATCTGCCCTCAGCTGCCAGCAGTCTCCTGTGGCTGATTGTCCCTTGTCCTCCCTGGGAACTTGGCAATGTGAAGCAGCTAAGGGGATACTCTGGGACCCAGGTTCAAGTACTCTGCCCTTCCCTACTCTAGCTCTTGCTCAGAAACTGTGGCTTCCATTGTTCTACCAAGGTCATACACCAACTGTTGACTATGGAAGGCTGCTCTGGAAGCATTGTCCCACATTTTCCTTGCTGGTTCCAATTGCCAATGAGTCTTTCAGTCCTGATGCAATTCTCTGGTTCTCCACCAACAGAAATGTTAGTTTCACTTTGCTTCTTTAACTGGTGACTAGCCAGTCACTGTCACAGTGCTGCATGGTCTCTCCTCTGCAGTGTGACCTATTTCTTCTGTATCACTTAATCCTATTTTCTTCTCCTCCGTCACTTCCCTCATGGTTCCTGGGTAACTTCCACTTACTTTGATTCCTGTCTAAGCTCTTGTTTTTCAGACTCTAGACACTTTGTCCTGGAGAAGCTGAATTGCTGATGTTCATTACTCTGCCATTTTGGATAGTCTTCCATATGTTTCTCCTGCATCAAGAGTTCACAGTGCTGGAATTTAGGTGTGAGTCATCAACACCAGCATTTCATGGCTTCAGGGTCTCCCAGAATCCTTCCCACACAGCCTGCAGCCAGAGGAAGTCACAGAATATGGTCTGTTAGCAGAGAGCCACTCAGCATTATGCTCAGGGCACACATTTTGACGCCATGATACAGGAAACTATTCTTCCATTTTGGATGTAAATATTTATATTATTCTAGAGCTGATGTCTAGTCCTAATATGAATCCCACCTCTTTTGCCCACTTTAGTAATTGTAAAATATTTTCCTTTCATCTCTTCCTATCCATTAACTCCTTTTGCACCATCTTAAACTATACTCATTTTTCTTTATCATAAAAAAAAAAAAAAATTCAGTTAGGCATGCCTGTAATCCCAGCACTCAGGAAGATAAATTAAGTGGATCACTGTGAGTTTGAGGCCAGCTTGGGCTACATAGTGAATTCAATATAAGCTTAAGCTCCTCCCATCAAAATGTCTTGTGTAATTTGTTATCCATTAAGTATTTATTCACTCTTCATTCCACATTTTATTGCCAGATATCTCTCTTGTGCCTTTCTGAAACCTGGCTTTTTTTTTCTTTTGCCATTCTGTTTAACCTTAAAGGTTTACCAGCATGGTGGCACATGCCTGTAATCCCAGTATGCAGAGGCAAAGGCAGGAGTTCATGTCCAACCTGAACTACATAGTGAGACCCTGTCTCAAAAAAGCAAATAAGTAAAGCAATAATTACCTAATTTTTTTTCTTTCTAAAACCAATAATTGAAAAACATTCTTACCAGGTACGGAGGTACTCACCCCTAAGCCTACCACTAAGGAAGCCTAGACAGAGGATTGTGAGTTTGAGCCAGCGTGGATGGAGTATGTAGTCCACCCTTGTCTTAAAAAAAAAAAAAAAACTTACCCATTTTAGCATCTTTGTGTCTGTATTGTTGACTGCTGCTCCTTTGAACTTCTTTCTTTTATGAATCTACAGCCACAATTCAGAAATTGTCTACCTACACCCTCTAGAGCTTTGCAATGAATTCACAAGATATTAAACAGTATTTTAAGTTAAAGGAAAGAAATATAACAATAATGATACCATGTGAACTCAAGATAGTGCATAATTTCAACATTAGATTGTACCACATTCCTTTTAATACCATGTCTTTTTTTTGAAAGGCAGAATCACAATGTTACCTACAATAGGCTTGAACTCCTAGGTCAAGCAATCCTCTTGTTCTACAGTTTCCAGACTACATTGATGTGATACTGCACTAGCACAATGATGCTGTATCTTTATTTTATTTTTACTTTTTATTTTTTTGTATTTTAGGGAAGGGTCTACAGGGTGTTCAGGGTCTCATTATTAGTTGGACTCCTAGCGATTTACCTGTTTACAGCCTCCCAAGAGCTGGGATTACAGGCTCACGCCACCACACCCAGTCTCAGTTCCTCTCTCAGCACGCACCTAGCAGATCCAATGCTGTATCTTTATAAAGCTGAGTTTTTAATGATTGTTGTGATAAAACGTAAGAACTATATGAAGATCACCATGAAACAGGAAATGAGGATGGCAGTTTTCACGATTACGACTAATTTGGAGAAATTGTGCTGTCCCGAATACTAAGTCTGACATTACCCAATCCTACTGATCAGTTTTGACATTAAAAAAAAAAGACAAGAGCCTGGGGATGGAGTTTTGCAGCACAGCCCCTGCCTGGAAAGTGCAAGTTCAATTCCCAGTACCAAAAAAAAAAGAAAGCCAAAAACAGATGAGTGTTTCTTAATATGATGCAGTGAAAAGCAAACCGTACTACCTATGAGGCATTATAGCAAGACACTTGAACATGAATCTGATCAGTCATCCAGATCTAATTGCCAGGTTGCAGTACTCAAGAGCCTAGTGTCTTCTATAGGTAAATACCACAGAGGGAAGAGAGGAGGACTAAGGGTGGAACCCAGTGGTTACAGCATGTGGTTAGTGTGTATGAAGGTCTGGGTTTAATCACCAATACTATAAACAAAAAACAAACAAAGAGACAGCAACCACAGGTAATGGTGGACTTTGAGTCATTATTTAACCAACTATAAAAAGAAATTTTTGAATGATATTTGCACACTGAATATTAGATTATACTGATATCTAAATGCAAGCATTCCAGTGTGTATACAGTGTAGTCAAAATTTGATTAGCTGTATGTTAATAATTAGTGAAGCTGAGAGATGGATATATGGGAGTTTGTATATTCTGCCCTTTACTCTTACTATTTACAATTTTCCATTAAAAATCTTAAAATCCTATATCTTATACTCTGAATAACTAACTTAAAGATAACAATACATAATGTAATAACCATTGTTACTCTATTACCTTTTGAAATTTTGTCTTTTCTCTTTAAAATAAAATATTTATGTCTTAGTTACTCTTCTTTTGTTGCTGGGACAAATACCCAACACTCAAAATGAAGGAAGGAAAGGTGTATTTAGCTCAGTTATTGGAGATTTCAGTCCATACTCAGCTGGCTCCAAGGCAGAGAACAAGGCAGAGAGCAGCCTTTCTTGGGGGCACAAGGGAGGAGTAGCCCCAGTTCAACAACTAACTTCTCTTTCCTCACATTGTAATGCAAATTATTTGCCCCAGGGCAAGTGCAGCATCCACACCCACAGTAATCACAAACTCCAGAAGCTGCCCCAAGACTGCATGAGGCTTGGGGAGGACACCTAGACACCAACCATAACTGTTTAAATATACTTAAAACATGAAAGCATTAAGTTGTTATATACATACACTAACTCACTGTGATGAATGTATTATGTACTGCAAACATATACTAATTAAAAATGCTTAAGTGATGAAAGATTTTTGGATGGCCTTACTTTGGAGCTAAGAACCAACGTAGATGCCTTTTTCCTTTTATTTATTTATTTTTCTTTTTGTGAAGCTTAGGGATTGAACCTAGGGACACTCTGTTGCTGAACTATATTCCCAGATTTTTAATTTTGAAACAGGGCCAAGTTGTTTTTGTGACCAGCTTTTTAATTTTGAAACAAGGTCTTACTAAATTATCCGAGCTGGCTTTGAACATAAGATCCTCCTGCCTCAGTCTCTAGAGTAGCTGAGATTAGAGGTGTGCACCACTGCACCCAACTTAGATTCTCCTTTTTTTAAAAAAAAAAAAAGATTATTTATTTGATATGGGGTCTCACTACACAGTTCTAACTCATAATGATCCTCCTATCTTAGCCTCCCCAGTGCTAGGATTACAGGCATGTGCTGCCACACCTAGTTTTAGTGCTGGCAAGGCATGCCCAGTGTTCCAGGACATGGCATATGGTATTGGAGAACACTCAGGTCCTTGTACTTGCTAGGCAGGCACTTAGACCACTGAGCTATGTCCCCAGTCCCTAGATGCTCCTTTTGTGTATCAATGATGTTCACATCTCTATTCCAGTGCTTATTACATTTGTCTTTACTCTTGCATAACTTTGGATTATGTGCAATATTTGTAGTTAAGTTCCTGATTTCACTTCAGTTACTATCGCATAGATACTTGCTTTCATAGATTTGTTAGTAGATATTTTGTAAAATCTGTATATCATTTTAATTTGTTTTCTTTTAGGTTGCATAACAGTAGGAAAAGCCCTGAATAGCCGAAATTTTACCAAGCTCTTGCACTCTTGCTCATACCAATGTGATCGTCACAAAGTTATTGTGGAAGCTGAAGACAGATATAAAAATGAACTAAGGAAATCACTTATTTGTAGCAAAAGTAATTAATTCAGCAACTTTAAAGCTATATGTCTACGCCTTGTGAACGATCAGTATTAAGTATATTAAAAACTAGTGGTTAAAATAATGTGAAAAGAAAATCTGTCTCTAAGCAACCAGTTTTAAAATGTTCCTAGAAGTAGATTCAATCTCTGGTGGTTTAAAATTCTTTCCATTTCACCAAAGATTTCCTATTAGAATGGGGTGGAGGGATAAATTATACTAATGTAATTGCTATACTAATACTCAGATTGTTAAATGTTTTCCATATTTTTCAGAAATTCTGCTGACCCCACGTAGAAGACAACTCATTAATAAATCTATCTCTGGAGGAATAAGTGAATATATTTAATTTTCAAATAAATGTAAATTTCATACCCCTAAGAAAAAAGAACAGCTGAGTGGTCGTTCACAGTCTCATTTTAATGGATCTTAAAAGAGAACCCATTGTTCTGATAAGGATTATGCCCTGCTAAGAATAAAGACACCCCCTTCCCTTCGGCATGTTTGCTCACCCAATGCCTACCAGCTAGGAAAGGAGCAGGAGAAAACTAACATGAATAAGCACCTGCTATGTGTTAGGGGTTTTGTAGATATTATTTCCTTTAAGTCTTGTAATAGTAAATTGGTAAATAACTTAGTTTCAAGTGTTAATCCTTCTCCAGAAGCCCTTGTTCTATCCTAAGAACAAAATCATTCTATGTACAAGTACCTCCGAGAGACTTTGTAGAAGGCTTTTGTTCATAACTAGCATTTCACACATCAAATTTGCTGGGACAAATAGTATAAATCTTACTAACATACCCTGCTTAAAATTCAAGATGCTTCTTAAAAAGGATGACTTATGGAAATTTTAGTTTTACTGTAAGGTTAAAATTTCAGATTTATTACCATTCCAAATTTTTCAAAAAGATATATAGGAAATTATCATTTTTTTCTACCCACATTGAGTTAATACCTACAGGTTAAGATTAAATTGTTGAATACATTATGTGTGCAAGTAACCTGGGGATTAGTAACATCAGTAGAACCACTGTGTTATTTCTTAAAGAAACATACGGAGTTGGTGCATCTAAGAAACATTTTGCCTTATGTAATACTTATTTGACTATTTTCACTGCCAAAAACTTGAAAGAAATTTTCAATTTACTTTATATATCTCAGTCTTTTTCTGGTTAAAATTTTTGCATATAAAATACAAAACCACTGTGGAGGAGTTCCGTTTTGAAGTACTGTTCCCTGTAGAAACTACTAAAAATGTTGCACTTTGAATTCTTGTTCTTGAGGACTTGAAATCAAATTAGTAAGGCATTTTTTTCACTGTTCTCAAGGCAAATATATAACTACTAAAAATATTCTATGTCCATTTACATAGCAACATCATCTTTAGAACCCCATGAAATGGGACCATAATTATAGCTATACATTGATTATGAGTGATATTACTATTAATATTCAGCTTATAAATACTATATACCTAATTTGTAGGTTAGACTACTTTATCTAAAACCAAATCATTAAATAACTTGGCCTGGTTTTTTTAGAATTTATGAAGACAATAAAAAAACAAGGCCCAGGGAAAGATACTTCAGTAGAAGAAGTGCTTGTCTGGCAAGTACAAGGTCCTGAGTTCAATACTGAGTACCAAAAGAAAAAAATAAAAGAATTTATAAAGGCATACTGAAAAAATATGTAAATTATGCCCATTTCATGAGGTTCTAAAGATGATTTTACTATGTAAATTGATATAGAATTTTTTAGTTGTTACATATTTGCTTTGCATCTTAACAAACAGACCTCAAATATTTTGTAGTTTGCCAATTTTTTTCCTCTTCATAAATTACCTTTTTTTTTTTCAGTACTAAGGTTGAACTTGGGACTGTGCACTTGCCAGGCAGGTGCTTTAGCTGCTGAGCTGTATCCTCAGCCCTACCTTTCCATTTTGTATTAGGCTATTTTACCACTATTTATTTATTATAGCTTAAACTCTTAAATAAGTCTGGACCACTGCAGTACCTAGACATTTAGATTTCCTCAGGGCTCTCCGTCAGGGTGAATTGGTAGCTTGAGAGGATTTTTTTGTTTTGTTGTTTTCTGAGACAGTGTCTTGATATGTAGTGTAGATTGGCCCCTCAACTCACTTGTGTAATCCAGGCTGGCCTTGATCTCACATTAATCTTCCTGCCTCTGCCTCCTGAGTGCTGGCATTATAGGCATGCACCATCATGCCTGCCCTGTAAAAAGGATTTGAAAGTAAGAGTTTTTAGGATTGAAGCATGCCCATTTTTATTTGTTTTCCATAATACACATTCAATATTATGAACACTAAAATAGCTAAGGCTTAGCATGCACAACCATTTCTTCCTTCCAGGCTGCCCAGTACTCTGATATGGGAGCCTTTGAGGATTGGGGCACAGATACTAAGTGCAGAAGTCACGGAGATGGCAGTTGCAATGGAAAAGAATGACTACATGAACAGCTCCAGGCCCTCTAATATCCCAAAGGTTTTAACCTATCCAGGGCCTGATTATACCAGGTTCAAATCTTGTAGCAAATGAGGCTAAAAACTATTTTTTTGAGAGCCACAGTTTTCTAGTGGCCCCAAAAGTATCAAGTACTAGGGCTGGGGAGAAGCTTCAGTGGAATAAGCACTTCCCTGGAAAGTGCAAGGGCCTGAGTTCAATCCCTGGTTCCTCAAAAACAAACACACAAAAAAACCACATCTTATCTATTAAAAAAATATTTTTTTAAAAAAAGTATTAAGTACTGATAAATTTTGAAAGAATTTAATCAGTAGGGCTAGGAAGATAGCTCAGTAGAATAAGTGCTGGCCTGGCAAGCACAAGAGCTAAATTTAATCCCTGGTTCCACCAAAAAAAAAATTAATCAGTAATATAGTGGTGCCTTGGTTTCATGATTCTGGAAAAAATGGCTGCAGTTGCATTCATCCCTGGATGCAAAGTTTTGAGTTTGTACACAAGCAAAATTTTGCCAAATGCTTTTATTTGTGGACTGAATTGTTCAAAAACAAGCTTTTGTGAAATTGGAGTGTGTATTACTGTAATTTGTAATTTTCCTTAATTATGATTATGCCTGAGATACCAATTTAAGTACAGGGAAAATACAGTGATTAACAACCTAGATATAAGTGTGCCCTCATCAAGCTTGCTTTTGAGTAATATTGTTAAAGTAAAATAAGATATTATTTACATTGATTTCTCAGCTTTCTGTTGGTAAGATTTTTCTATTCTACTTTAAAAGTTCTAAGCTGTGACTTTTATATTAGAAATACAGACAAATGGCTAATAGTCTTGGCTTTCAAGGGAAAGATTTTCTGAGGGTGACTAAGCCTACTATATCCTAAAGTAAATAAAAGCCTCAAGTGAAAATACAAATTGCTACTCTCCAGCATCTATCTACAGGTATTTTATGAGTCAACAGTAAATGAAAGAAGAAAAAAAACTAGACCTAACAGCATTTCCTAGTAATTATCATCAGATATGCTTGTTTATCCAATGTGTATTCTTTTTAAGAAAGTATAGCTCAAAAACCAGGGAATCTACCTGGATATAATGGCTCATGCCTATAATACCAGCACTCTGGAAAGCTGAGGCAGGAGAATCTCAAGTTGAAACCTGCCAGAATAGTTTAGCAACTTAATGAGACCTTATCTCATTTAAGAAATTAGAAAAGAGTTATATAGGTCAGAGTGAAGGCCCTAGGTTCTATTCTAAATAAGTAAATGCACACATACATAAGTGCACACACACACACACACACACACACAATCAAAAAAGTCTTTACCATTATGTCCCCTATTGTTTTGATTTTTAATCAAACTGATATAGGTAATGATCATATTTTTTAACTTTTAGAAGACCTTTATTCTTAAAAATATTAATCAAAACTAATACTTAAAAGTAACAAGCTTGGTATTCTATTTTATGAAGTTATGGAGCCCTCTGGAAAGTTATCTGTGAGATGGCTAATTCCTCAGGAATTTTACATTAACAATAAAATGTTTATAAACTTTCTTGGTTGAAAAATATGAGGATATTCTTATAGTAGGTTAAGTTACAGCTATTGAAATCCTTTTGTAGTGCCTAAATTAACAGATTTTTTTTTTTAAACTGAAGTGGATTTTCAAATGTTCAGTATCCTACACATGAAATTTTACTTTGCAGTTTCTAGTTAGCCCTTACTTGGGTCACATGAACGTTCAATTTTTTTAGCAAGTACTAATGTATTCTACAACTTTTATTAATTGCAGAAAAAAGAAGAATTCGTAAAAACTTCACTGAAGAAGAAGTAAATTATCTTCTCCATGGAGTTAAAAAAATGGGAAATCACTGGAATTCAATTTTGTGGTCTTTTCCCTTTCAGCAAGGACGGAAGGCTGTGAACCTTGCAAGCAAATACTACAACCTGGTCAAACGCCCCAAGAGTGCAGTTAAAGATGCTATCAGTTTTCAGTTTTAATTCTTAAAAATATAACGCCTTGAGCTAAGTATTGTGGAGGCTGAAGCAGGAGGATTACAAGTTTGAGCCCAGCCTAGGGGGCTGGGGATGTATCTCATTGAGAAGGCATTCAGTTCAAGCCTCAGGATCACACAAACACAAAGTACTGTAAGAGATACAAAACATTAAGTATGTATTCTAAACCCTCATAGGACAGTGAATCTAAAAATAGGGATAGCTTCAGTGAAACAACTTTTGTGACACTTGGAACTCTTTAAATCATTACAATAATTTCTAAAGGTAATACACTTGTAAGTGGGAAATTGTTAAGAAAATTTTTCTATAAGGTCAAACATTTGTTTAGTAGTACTTCGTTCTTTTAGTTCTAAGAAAAAACATAGGTCAAAAGGAAAATTATCAAATTTCTTAACTTTACTTGGCCTTATGTTGAAATGAATACTATGTGAGCCATTTAGGTATTAGTATGTTAGCCTAGTGACAGAATTCCTCCCCCGAACTCAGAATACTTCCACATTGTTCAACTGAAATCCCCACCCACTAAATCAGTGTTTCATGTTTTGTTGATTAAAATATTTCCTTTTGTAAAAGCTAAATGTGAAGTTGCTTTGAATACATCCATATTATATGGTCAGTTTCCCTTTTTAGTGTAAACTTCAGCTTTTTAATGTGTGTTACATCTTCCATCCTTCTTGCTGATGACCTCTAGCTATTTCATATTGTATCAGCAGTGTCCAAACACATACCTGTTTGTAAGTGTATCCAAAGAAAAATATGATCCTAGAAGTTGTGACCTGCATATGGGTCAGCTCCTTTGCTAGGTCTAGTGAGAGTTTGTAGAGCTTAGATACTTTGTGGCATTCTACGGGACCATCTCTCAGATTATAGCTAATACAAGCCTTACATTTAATTTTTAGTCCTAAAGGATTCCTATCCTGATTTTATTTTTTCTGTTAAACCTTACAATAAGGCTGTACTAGTCTTAGTTAAATTTCATTTTGTTAGATTTAGTCTGTGCTCAGTTTGCTATCCAGATATTTTAGGCAGACTTTCTGCCTCAGGTCATCCATAGCATTTATGAATAAGCTGCTACATTGTGATCCAATCACTGCTGGCACCCTTCACTGGCCAGGACAGGCCCCTAACAGCCTCTGCTGGTACTCCCTGCCACTGACATGCTTTGATCCTGCCTTCATTTCATTGTTTTTGTCTGTTGTGAATTGCCACATGCCCTTTTGAAGCCTGCATTTGCTGTGTCTGTAACAGCCTGATATTCCTTCCAGAAAAGACATTTGTACAAGCCTGTTTCAGTCTCTTCCAGTTTTTTCTCCTCTTGCTTTTTAAGTTCACCAACATACAATTGTCAGCTCCATCTAATATGCTGTGAAAGTTCACCAGTTGCCCTTTTGACTTTAAACACTGCCTGCTCCTCCCAGACTTCTAACATATAATGAGTGTCTTAGTTACTTTCTCATTGCTGAACAAAATATCTGACATCCAGGTTAAAGGAGGAAAGCTTATTTTGGCTCTCAGTTTGTAGAGATTGCCTCCATGACAACGGGACATGGCAGAGGGCCATCACAGAGGAAAAACAGTCCATGGCTTGGCAGACAGGATGCAGCAAGCAGACAGCCTGCCTTCTTTCTCTTTTATTGTGTTTCAGGCTGTCAGCCTATTGGTGCCACCCACACCCAAGGTGGAGCTGCCCAACCAATCCAGTTTTGCCCATAACCCATATTCACACACCCTAAATCCAACCACCTCAGAAAAGCCCCCCTATAAATGATGAGGCTCTGAGGGGACATCTAGATACAAGCCATAACAGTAGGTTTTCACTAATTGCCTTTTATAAAAACATCTAAGCTGGCAAATGATATTCCTGTTTGTTGAATCCTGTAATTTATGCTGCCAAGTTTTTGGCAGAGCAGGATCACTGTTCTATTCACTTGAAACCTACATAGGTGGTCACTTGTCTGCCATATCCCATTTCTTTGTGATATTTAACAATGCCTTGTAAAGAGTATGCTTATAGAATAGTCAGGCCTACACCTAAAGCTACCTCTGATGAGTGTGATATATTTTTATTTTCTTTACTATTTCTATTCCTCTTTTCTTCCCTTACTCATTTCCCTTTCACATTTCCTTTCCTGAATTGAATCCACTGAGAGAAGAGGGGACAGTGTCTCATTATGTACATAAGGCTGGCCTCAAACTCTTGGCCATCCTCGTGCTTCAGCCTCCCTGAATGCTGGGAGTATGCAGGTATGCCACCTCACCTGGTCTGCATATCATTTTTAAAGCTGTTAAATAAAGCAAATTTAAGTGTATTTCTTACTGTAGTAATATTCACTACTTCACAATCTTAATAGGGTGTTACAGAGGAGACGAAAACCAGGATATGAGTATTTGGGGACCCAACCTTCAATGCAGGATTTGATGAGGATAGCCCAAATTCCTAAGTTTAATGAATAGCATGATTAAAAGTTTAATGAAGCGCCAGGATGCTACCTCCTATCATTGGGTCCATGGGCAGTTTTGTTAAAATTTTATGAGGTTCATTCTTCTAATCGGTTTAAGAGGTAAGACACTACGACTGTGTGAGGCTCGAGCCCACAGTCTAGGGCGCTATCTTGCTCGAGTCTTGTCAGTCCACCTGCCTGCCTGGCCCAGGACAAACAGCGGGAGGAGCTAAACTCTCCCGGACAGGGTGGGACAGGCGCGCCGTGTTGCTGCCAGAGTCACCCGCTAGAGGCCGCCCTCACGCCCTGACTCCAGGCTGCCCCGCCCCACCCCGCCTCCCCTCCCAGCGGGGCTGCCCAGACGGCTGCCTGATCGTGCGGCTTCCGGCCACTGCGACGGCCTCGCGACCGGTAGCAACCCGCAAACACAGCGGGGTTGACAGGGCTCGTCGGGCTGCGTGGCCCTTGTGGCGCAGACGTCGCGGCAAGGCGCGGGGGTGGCCCGGCGGGGTCCTTGCGGGTCCTTGGCAGGCCCGGGGGAGGGCCCTCTTTGTGGCTGCAGCTGGCAAGATGGCGCCAGTGGGTGTAGAGAAAAAGCTGCTGCTGGGCCCCAATGGGCCAGCGGTGGCTGCCGCCGGCGACTTGACCAACGAAGAGGAGGAGGGCCAGAGCCTGTGGTGAGGCCGCGGGCCGAGCCGGGGAGGGCCGGGCCCCAGGGCGGGCCTGGGCTAACCGCCTTGCCGTTGTTGCCACAGGTCTTCGATCCTGAGCGAAGTGTCCACCCGCGCCAGGTCTAAGCTGCCATCCGGCAAGAACATCCTGGTCTTCGGTGAGCCGCAGACGCTCCCTGGGGGACTGGGGTGGGCGAGGCGGCGCCCCTCCTACAGCCCAGCCTTTTGCTTCTCCCCTACCGCTACCTGACCCCTGCCGGCCGGGGCTGGGGCATGTTAGGCCTTGGAAGGAACACTGAGGAGTCGCCAAGCCCACCACCCCTAACGGTGGGGTGCTTCCCTTTTTGGAGAGCCCAGTAGTGCTGTCCGGGGTGGTTAGCAGCTTCCTTCAGTCACCTGGGCGCGACATCACCATTGACCCCCTGCGCCCCTGGCCTTCTTTCACCAAGTTCATCATGCGGAGAAAGGAGGGAGTAGATGAAAAGCCTGGGTGCAGAGGACAGGTAAAGGAGATAGCCTGGGCTCGGAGCTCGACCACAAGAGCTTTCTTAGCTATTATAGAACAAAGTTCAGATGTCTTAAGAACTCTTCAGAGGATGACTGGCCTGGGAGTCAGCGCCGAGAACTTAATTATGTCTGCCCTGCATGCTGAATTTAATGAATCAGGTCCCTTATCCTCTGTGGCCTCAGTTTCCTCATACAAGTGAGGAGTTCTGAGTGTATTCATACAATAGACACATTACATTTGTCGAGTAGGACCTATGGGCTGAGCACTGGGACAGTACGGACAGCCCTTAGACACTTAACAACAGTCTCATTCTAGCAGATACATGTGCGTTGGGGATCGCACCACGTTGGGCATGGGGAGATTGTTATGGGAGCCTCACATTGCTTTGTGCTGTGAAAGGGAAATTTGGGGGTTGGGTGTTTTGAAGAATAAGTCTCAGTAGATAGGAGCACACAGAGCTGATTAGATCCTGTGCTGTTTGAACATTGAGAAGCCTCTTGTGGTAGGTGCCCACTATAAGGAACATTGAGGGCAGATTTTGAAGAGTTCATGGTCGTACTGAAGGCTCCAGATTTTCACAGACCTTTTATCTCCATCACTGGGCCTTATGGGAATCAGTACTTTGGTGGTTTTCCTACTCTTTCTGAAGGGACCAGATAGCCTTCAGACTGGTAGTAGGTTATAGTGGACCTTAGAGAGCTTTAAAAAAATGAGGAATTAGTAACCTCGACTATAGAGTAACAGGTGGCACAGAATGAACAGGTATTGAAGTCAGGTTTACATGGTCCACATGGACTAGAGAGCCTGAAAAAAGTATAGCCTGGTCGGTGGACAGGGCATCTTTGTGATTTACCTTTTACCCCATGATTGTAATTCTATACTATTAAGTCTCAAAAATGTCTAGTGATCTTTGTTGATGATGGTTCTACTTGATGTTTAGAGGGTTTTCTTTGAGGGGGTGCTATTCATTGGTCAGAGGGAGATAAGCACTTAGTAATTAACTGAGATTGTGCTTTGGAGTTTGCTTAGGATTATAATTATTTTCCTTAGTTTCCCAACCTTCAGAATGCTTATGAAGGAGGAGTACTGAAATCAAACATAAGTTTTGACCTTCATGATTGTGAGGATATAGTCAGATTTTGTTTGTTTGTTTTGTTTTAAATTCAGAGTGTCTAGACTTGGAGATTAATCCTGTTCTGAAAATTTAATTTCTTGTGATAGAAGTTTGTTTTGTGAAAAGCTAACCCCACCTTTTACTTCTTCAAATGCATATGTTAGATAATAGATAGGACCCATTGACTTACCTTTCTCCTTCCTTTGTGAAATAAGAGAAACTGCAATAGGATGTCATTTTATATGTTGGAATTTGTAGTGTTTACCCTGTCCCCTCTCTGGTGACTCTTAGAGCAAAGTCTGCTTTGTTTGTGAAAGTAGATGATATCTCAGCAGTGGCACTGCATGAGATTCTTTGTCTTTGTGTTCTTGAAAATTTCATTTGTAGGTGAAGATGGTTCTGGTAAAACAACACTCATGACTAAACTACAAGGTGCAGAGCATGGCAAAAAAGGAAGAGGCCTAGAGTATCTCTACCTCAGCATCCATGATGAGGACCGAGATGGTAAGTGAAGCCCTGATCCATGGTAAAAGGCATAATTAAGCAGGGCAATGCCTCCTAAATGTATCTAGGTATTCTCAGCTTTCTTTTTTGGCTCATGGAGAATTATTTGAGCATAGAGGAAATGTGGACCATTTGCAAGATTGTTTTAATTTTTATTCTTTTGGTACCGGGTCTCTGTGCAGCTCAGACTTGTAGTGGTCTTCCTGCCTCAGCCTCCTCAGTATTAGGATTATAGGTGTGCACCATCACACCTGGATTTCAGGGCCAGCGTGGCATGCAGTACCAGGAATCAAACTTGGGACCTTGTGTTTGCCAGGCACACAATCAGAACACTGAGCTATCTCCCCAGCCCCATTTTCAAGATTCTGTCCACTTTTTTTACATAGCATGTTAGCAAAAATGAGGAATGAGACTGTTAGGTGCTTGTGCCTACATGTAAAGGAAATTCTTAAAGTTTGACAGGCACATAAAGGTAGCAAGAAACATTTTTTAAACTTTGGAGTTTTCTGTGGCAGAAATATTGAGTGCTTAGCAAACTTTTCTAGCACCACTGTTACTTTGCCTGGTTTAACTGGAGAATAAAATTCATATACATTTATTGATAGCTTTGACTTCTTTTTGTGACTGTTTAGAAATGCTAAATCCTAGAGGTACAGAGAGGTTCAGGGATAACAATGCTGTCCTTTATTTGCTTACACTTGGCTAGTAGCTGGGCATGGTGGTCTGTGGCTGTAATCCTACCACTCTGAAAAGTTGAGGTGGAAAGATCATTACATTTGAACCCAGTCTGGGCAGTTTAGCAAGACCTTGTCTCAAAATAAAAAATCTGGGGATAATACTGTAGTGATCTTGGTTCACCCGCCAGTATGGCAAGCAAACAAAAATGTAGGTGGTAATAGTTTCTTTCTGCACAGTAGTTAGGGTGATTAAAGGCACATGGTTTAAAAAAAAAGGCACATGGTAAACATTCTTACTAGGATTAGTTATTATTTTGAAACTTTCATAATTAGGAGTTGTATAAAGTAGCAATTTTTGCTTAAATTTTTCTGTAATACAGTCTTTAAAATCTTTTAGGATTAAAGGTGGATTTTTTTAATGGGTATAAATTAGTGGTACCTGGGTAGGGTTGGGTTTTTTGGTACAGAAATTATTGTAGCCTACAGGTGAAATGTATTAACTAAATTCCATTCTTTATATTTGCCTTTACCCTTTTAAACAGTGAGACTTATGATGTAAGGGGAGCCAGTCCTCTCACTTCCTGTCTTCCACTTGCTTGTTGCTAAACAGAGGAAGCTGAACCAAGGTCCTTTCTAGCACTGTAATTCTCCCATGTCCAAGATCCAAGAGCTGTTCAGTAGAGAGTATGAGTGAGAGTCTCTTGCTGAAGTTTGGAAATCTACATTGTGTGAATGCTAATTTAATTGTCATTTTAGAACCCCTGGGATTTGTTTTGTTTTGTTTTATTTTTTATCTGCTCCCTTCCCTTGACTTCTTTTGTCTTACTGAACATTCCCTGAAGGACTTGATAGGAAGACAGGAGGTTGATCTGGTGTCAAGGGTTCTGTCTTATTCAGAAAGATAGGCATCATGTGTTGCTTTAGGGCCACTGGAGTCCATGTTTATAGGGCTGAGACTCGGGCCACTGAATCAGGCCTAGAGGACCTTGCATGTCTGTATCTTTTGCTTCCTATCTTTGTAGGGCACCATGGTTATTGTGGAAAGAACTTGGGCTTTGGAGCCCGGTGGATCTGGTTCAAGATGCTACTCCTGTAGTCAGCAGTTGTGTAGCCTCAGGTAACTAATTTAACCACCTACACTTGAGATTTCTCATGTGTAGAATGGATGATGGTGCCTATTTTTCAGGTTGATAGAATTAAGAGAGTATGTGTGAGTGTAATGGAATGCTGGAGACATGATGACTGCAGTACTATTTTGTCTCATTTCTTTTTTTTTTGTCTTTGTTTTGGTTTTGAGACAAGTTCTCACTGTGTAGCCCCAGCTGGCCTTAAAATGGTCATCCTCCTACCTCTGCCTCCTGAGTGCCATTATGTCCAGCTATATTGTTTCTTTTGAAAGGACAAAGCTATGTGTGTGCTCTTTATCTGTGTCTTCTATTTCAAGGCAGCAGAAACATGTTTCAGGCCAAAGTATAACATCAGTTGTATTTTATTTGCCTTTAAGTTGTAAAGTAGATGGTGACTTCTGTTTTACATTTCTATAAGATCACCTTAAAAACTTTGGTTTCTTATATGAAAATTTTTAGATTACCTACTTGTGAGTACTTGTTTGATAGAAAAGTTGCCCTTACCTGTGGTTAATTATGTATCTTTAAGGCCTAGTGTTTTTTCATTGTGTAGCATGACTGGGTTATAAATACACATTTCAAAGGCAATCAACCATGTAAGGAGAAGTCTGACTTGTACCTCTGCTTTCAGGGTTGGGTAATTAATGCTATATGGGATATGTGTGGTCTCCCCTTCAAGCATATGCAAAAGTTGTATGTGATAGGCAGTGGTAAGGGAAGCTGGAAAAAGGAACCGTTGATGAATAGGCATTCAAACCCATAGATTTCAGGTACAGAGCATTGTTTTTGTCTTTATTTTTTCATCCTGGTAATTGAAACCAGAACCTGGGACATCCTACACTGACACCCTCAATGTCCAGGCTGATATTTTTTAAGACTTTCTCAGAAACCCAAACTGAAGCCAAATACATTAAGAAAAAAAGTTAATGAAATATTTCAGGATTTCTGAAGGTTCTTTTTTTAAAAAAATAGTTCTTAAGAAAATTTTCTAAAACTATTATCAGTTTGGAGAATTGACTGCTGCTGTTTGTTCACCCAGTTATAATTTTGGAACCATGTGCTTCATTAAATGTCAGCACTTAACCCATTCTTTAACACATTTTATAATATATTCTAACATGTTATTGAAGAAAACGAAATGTATAAAATAGACTAACATGACCCTCAGTATACTTATCACCTGCCTTGAGCAATTAACTAGTTTTTGATTCATTTTATTTCAGCTTTGTTTCATCTTCTGAGAGATTATTTTAAATGAAATTTCAGACATTATATCTGTAAATATTTCCATAAAGTAATGGTTTTTAAAAAATAGAGTAATGTTATTAGATAACAAGAACTGTAATTCCTTAGTATCATCAGGTATCCAGCAATTTGTATCTGAACTTATGTAATTTTTTTTTGTTGTTGGTTTTTGTTTTTATTTTTTTGATGGAACCAGGGATTGAACTCGGGCCCTTGCACTTGCCAGGCAAGCACTTATTCTACTGAGCCATCTCCCCAGCCCTCAACTTATATAAGTAACGATTTTATCTTGGCATTTAAACCCAAAGGGCCTGTCTCTCAGGCACCCTCTGTTATGTGCCTGTTTATTGAGGCTAAAACAAAATGGCTTATTTAGCCACAGGCTCTTAGGAATTGGTACCCACCCCACAGATTGTTAATATCTTAGGATAACAGATTGTTAGACTATAACATAGTAGACCAGTGAACATCAGCATCTCTTGAGTTTTTGTTGACAACCTTTGCCTTAACCTTTAGATGTTGCTAAAATTTATTTTCACTTGTAGGTACTTGCTATCTACAGGCTTTTCTTTAGCTTGCTGTGTACTCCTGGCTGGCCTCAAACTCATGGTCATCCTCTTGCCTCAGCCTTCTTCTTTTTTCTTTTTTTTAATTTGGCTGAACTAGGGATTGAACTCAGGCCCTTGTACTTGCCAAGCAAGTGCTTATCCTACTGAGCCATATCCCTGGCCCCTGCCTCAGCCTTCTTGAATGCTGTGATTATAGGTGTGTGCCACCATGCTAGTATGGTAGATACTTCTTACTGTAGTTTAAACATCTTTTTTTTTTTTTTTTTTTTTTTTTTTTTTTTTTTTTTTTTTTTTTTTTTTTTTTTTTTTTTTTTTTTTTTTTTTTTTTTTTTTTTTTTTT
>PVKA01035705.1:0-22401 GCA_004027165.1 Ctenomys sociabilis
GAACCATAGCAAAAACATCAGTTGCACTGCTAGGATGTTATATAGGAAGGACATTTTGTAAAATGGACCCTCCCCAGCATTTCATTAGTGTACATACACACCATCTGCACGCTGTAGACTCTGAGCAGTGTTAGCATAGAGTTCTGTCTCTGTGCACAGTTGTGATGTCCAGATCCTCAGAGTCACTGACACAGTGCCCTTCCTGACACACAGCACACCTGACAGACATCACCTTCATGAAGGTAACCCCGTCAACTGCCCCTCTAACTTTTACCTTTAAAAAAGACAACAAAAAAATCTTGTTAGGAGTAACTGAACCCCTCAGTGGAATTAGAGCCTGCTGTATTATTACAGATGAGAAGTCAGTATAGTTATATCCAGGAAACTATGAAAGCATCTGGTGGGATTCTGACACTTTTCTCCCCATGGAGTGACTGTGAATGCCCTAACCCAGAGGGGCTAAACACCACAGTAACATTTCCCCTCCCAAGCAGGACATCTCACACTAGCAGATGCCTTGAGAGCACAACAGCGTAGGTTCTGGCTGTGGCCTGCTGCCTCCTTCTTGCTGTGTATAGGACCTGAGAGCAGTCCCAGTGGTCTTCTCTCTCCTCTCCTTTCTTTCCCTCTGCACTCACTTCTACTTTATTCTCTGATTTTGCTTCTCCCAGAATTTGTGTATACTGGTAATGTGGGTAGCTTTGGGTAAAGAATTAATTTCCGAGTAGGTAAAATCATAATTCCTGTGTGACCACCATGGATAATGTCCTGGTGGTGAGGATTAAAGATTCTTCTGTTTAATATTGACAAATGGCCTATGAGTTCTAGGATATATCTGTACATGTTAGAACTAGAATACTTACTGAATGAACTAATTGATAAACAAATATAAGCATTTTTGTCTGGCTTCAAGTAAATACAAACTGTGTGTAAACTCACCCAAAATATCATAAATATCTATTGACTAGAATATTGTAAAAGCCTTGATATTAACATATGCTTCAATTCTTAATTCAAATAAGATGAAATTATAGAAAAGAATTTATTATTATGAAAGAGTTGTCATATTTCATACTAGTTGCTCTGTGGAATCTTAGAAATCCAAGGTATTGTTCACCTCGTTTTTCAGTGTGCAGGGGGTTCACTTACAGAGATGATGAGAGAGCTGAACTCCCTTTTGGTCCCACACTTCTGAGCTTCCCATTCTAGCATGTGGCCAAGTCCCCTGGTGAGTAATGATGATTCATTAAATACAGCTTTCTAAAGCTCCCGTCTTTCCTATGAACATTATCAATCTGTATTTTTCTAAAATGAAAAAGCAAAATCATATGCATTCTTGATGCCATCAGTGCTTTTCTGAGGCTGCTCCCATTGGAGCAGAGCATGCCATCTCCTCTCACGAGCTCTCCCAGCACTCACAGGCCTGAGGGACACATTCTCTTTGTAAGGAGACCTTCCAGCAGTGACTCAAGCCATTTGCCATATTGTCCTATGTACAACCTACTCAAAGGGTTCTATTGTGTTTAATGGAATTGCCAGGCAGTTACTATGTGATTATTGGGAAATAATGTGGGTATTTTGCACTGAGTCCATCAATAACACATGTCGCCAATACACCTACCATTTATCTCTGTAATTAAGATATTGTTGACTACTATACATTTGCTTAAACAACAATAAAAAGAAACTACTTTTTAAATGATGGCTCATTTAACTGGAGCCTAGCAAATCTGTGACATTAGATACCTGAGTTTTTATAAATGATCTGCCATCCATCCCCAGAAGTAGATGGTGGAATTTATGTCAAATCATCATAATGGATACTTTGTTGTTACAACAGCAAGAAAACAGATGTATTTACAGTTCCGGCAGCTGCAGACCCATTATTAGAAAGCCAGATTTGTACTTCCTATTATATTTGTACTTCCTTAGTTGAATCCCAGCTCTCACTCCTGAAACAGAAGTGATAAAATAAGGAAAAGAAGCCTGGATCCAAATGGCAGAGAACCTGGGTAACATATTCTAGGAATAAAATTATAAAGCACTAAAAAAATCAATCTGGTAATTCATGAGCACAAAGAAGTACAGTTTTCTGGTGAAAACTACATTATGCTGTGTTAGGAATGGCAGCAATTAATGATTTAATTTCCTCTTTCTCTTATGGAGAGAAAATACCACTCCTGACCAGGTTATAATAGAGATAACATGTGTGAAGTTTCAGCCCCCCTGCCAAATGACAGCGCCAGAGAATAGAAGAAAAGTGTGGCATCTCCACAGCCCTGTGGGAGGTTTTACTTTTTGTGAAATGACATACTTATCACACCCATGTTAACATGCTGTGTCCCTTTGTCTTATAGTAATTAAATTTCTAGTTGGGCACATGTTTATCTAGAGTGAGAACTGCTCATCTACCTACTTTTTACTAGGTGTGGCCATATGCAAAAGCTGAATGTGCAGCCTCCTGCTTCCCCAGCCTCAACCTCAAGTGCCAGAATACTCACATGGTGGTAACACGTGGTAGATCCTGTGGACAGGGCCACTCCCAGGACACTGAAACAATAAGACACTTCCTGCTTCTAATGCTTCCTTGGGATTAGAGGAACAAGGAACCTTAAAAAAATAGAGATATGTTTCTGTTTCGCTTAATCCATTGTCATGCTGGGCCTCTGTAGTATATAATCAAACCTATATCCTAACTAGTATAGAATGCTGAATCAAGAACTGTAATGAAATGAAAAAGATAGAGCCTAAATTGCTACCCTCTCCCTCACCTTTAACATTCTCAAAAATCCCAAGAAACAAAAGGATACAAACACTGGAGTATTTCCAATTCTCAGAAATATGTTTATAAATCCCTGATACCACAAAAACAAAGAATATTTTTTATATGAATACATCTTACCATGCCAGGTGTTAAAATCTGTAAAGCTGCACAGTCATATCACGGCCCCCAATTGGTGGATAATATAGACTCATCTCTATTTCTTCATGCTGATAAATTTATTTAGCTTTTAAGATGCTAAGTAAATTTAATTGACTAGCTGTTAAATAAGACTATCTCAAATTATCCAGGAGCATTGGTAATGTTTCAAGAGTCTGAAAATATTTTCCACAGTGTTGAATTATTAGTGTGATACTACATGCCACTTCATTAACCTATCTTCCCACAGGATGCCTTCCTCAGGTATTTTGTCATAACAAAGCTAAACAACTAACTCGGTAGCCTACTGCAAGATCATGGAAAGCTCAGACTGTCTCTGAGTGGAACTGCTTTTGGTGGGATACTGTGACTTTGAATCTGATCTCTGCTTCACAGATGTTCAAAATCCAAAAGTCAAATACAGAAACTCTGTGAGCCCTCCGACAGACTTCACATGAAGTGGTACAGCCTAGTAGTGTGACACCCTGAATCACTAGCTTCCTGGGACTTTATAAATGATACAACATCACCACAAAGAGTACTTCTGAACAAGAGGGATAAATGGTTTTCAAGTTTCCCAGACTTCCCTGAAGCCAATTCTTTGACATCTTTTTGCTAACTTTCCAGTGATGATGCAGAATCTACACAAATGAAGAATAAAATGAGACAACCAAATTTATTTTTACTTATGGACCTGGGCCAGAATCTAAATGACTCCAGCAATGGCACTTACTTCCCTTGGGAGCCCATTCTCCAGTCTAATAGATCTCACTGTTAGGAAATTCCTCTTATAATTCAGCATAAATTGTCCCTTGCTGAATTCTATCCCATTATTCGTAGTTAGATGTCCTTGGACTCCCTGAAACAATGAATCCTCCACCCACAGGCCTGACCATGGCCAGACAAGAGATGGAGATGAAGAGGAGAGGAGAAAGTGGAGGACTGATTAGGAAGAATAGACCGAATTTGCCCACACTAGTATGGTCATATCTAATCAGCAGACATCTCTGCCATAAACTGTTGTGTGGACACAGATAACAGATTTACTAAAGGGATTGGATAGTCTCAGAAAAATATTAATTTTCATTTAACCTAAATAAATGCCTCTTGGTTGCTTCTCTGTAAGTGAAATGGGCCAGAATTATAAACACTAAAATGCAGTAAAGACAACTAAAGTTTAAAAAAGCATGTTTGTAAGTATTTAAATCAGATATTGAGTTCTACTTATAATTTTGATTTCATCTCCTTACCTTTGTTCTTTGTGGTACCCAATCTGATTACTAAGACTACTCAAGATTCACTAAGGTTTATAAAAAGAAACATGAGGTCTGGTGAGATAGCTCAGCAGACTAAGTGTCTGCTTAAGCAAGCACAGGGATGGGGGTTTGATCCCTGGTACTGCATGCTGCACGGGGTGCACTGAGCTGGAGACTGAGTCCAGGTGTGATGGTGCATACCTGTAATCCCAGAGCTGGAGAGCATCACTATGAATCTGAACTTCATAGTGAAACTGTGTACAAAATATATAAAATTTGTTTTAAAAAGAAACATCTGGAAATTACATCAACAACTTTCTTGAATATGCACAACATGGCACCTGTGATATTGTTTACCCAGAACTCCACAATCAGGGCTCTCCTCTGTGCCCATTCTGGTATCATAATGCTATGACCAGACACCAGCTACCCTTGGCCAATGAAAGTGCACTTGCCAGACTCCAAAGATCTTTTCAGGAAAGTGTCAAGTGAATCTCTGATTCTTGTCTTTACCAGCCGCTTTAAAGCAGCTGCTGCCCTGTCTTTCATCTTCTAACCAAAGGAGTAAAGACAGCCCATATGTAAGGATCAGAGAGAGGGTAGAAGATAAGGACAGAGAGATAGGAATGGAAGGCATGCCACAGCACAAACAAGATGCCATGTCTTGCCTCCATTTGCTTCTGAACTATAGATGTATCTTATGTTTGGTTTCACGAGGAATGCCAGGATCTTTATTATTAATTCCATTTTCACTGTACTAGGAATCTTCAATGCAGAGAGCACTGAGGGTATAGATAAGAATGTGGCTTGACTAGAGAGTAGAAAATAGAGCTTGGAGTCCAAGACTTTTGGACTTACAGCTTGAACCTGTACCACCCTCAGAATTTTTTTTGGGGGGGTTAACTTCTTTTCAGTATCAGTGATCAAACTTTGGATCATTCACTTACCAGGCAGGCACTTATACTGCTGAACTATATCCCTAGTCCTTATCCTCAGAACTTACTATATATGTTCTGGATGAGGCAAAGGAGAGGCTGGGTGTGAGAGGGGGCATCTATACCAGACAAATCAAAACATTCCTCTAGTGTGGACATGGCTTCAGCAGCCCCAGTCAGTTCATAGAACCTGTGTGATCTCCAGGTTTCCAGGTGCAAAATAAGTAGTAATGGTGGCCCTAACCCGGGGCTTCCCAGGGATGAGATTCATGTCATCACAGACAGGAATGAGGATTGGCTCCCCCACAAGTCCTTTAAACTGCTTTCACAAAAACTGGCATTATTTGGCTTTGTGCTTGACTTCTTTAACTGGACATGAACTGTAAAAGTAAAACCAAAGTAAGATGTCTACAGTTGTGTCAATAAAGATAAAATTACAAGCCATGTGCTTCACCTGGTACTGTAGAAATGGACAAGAAGAGAACTCCAGTTAGATGTCTCTACCTCCTGAGTTTACTCCTCTCCACCTCCTGAAATTTCTCTCTCAATCTCTTTACCAATGTTCTTTGCAGCCCTGCCCTTACCATGTACACAATGCTTTGGGGAGCAGACTTCTCTGTAGCCTTACTTTATAATCAGATGAGATACTTTGGGAAGACATTTTTATCCAAAGCTGTCTCAAAAGGAAACCAGCTTCTCCTCACGTGCAAGCGAACTTCCTGGCTGCAAGCCAGCTCTCCACGCTGTGCTTTGTGCCGCACATCTCCGTTCCCCTTTCCTGCCTTGAAATAGGCTCTATAGTATTCCTTCTGGACACAAATCTATTAAACAGTGAAAACCAAGTATGCAAATTATCTCCCAACCACAGTGTGGAGCCTGAAAATGTTATTCTTAGGAAAGTGCTGATTATGGAAAATTATAAATTAACATGTCCAGCACTGGGATTTGAAATATTACAACTGTGTTTACTGTATGGAAGCCCCCAGATGCACTGAACAACAAAAGGGGAAAACAGCAAAATCGGTGGATCAGTGGTTACTAAGACTGCCAAAGTCCAATTTCTGCCTTGCTGACTGAAGCACTCCCACTGGTCTTTGTTCTCACACACACAAGGACACACACACACACACACACACATACACACACATATGTGCGTACAATAAAGCAGAGAGTACACATGAAGTGCACAGAAACAACCAGAGCAATAGTTGCTTCTTCTTCCGGTCTAGGTTTCTTAGCTGGTTTTTCAAAAGCTTGGTGTTCAGATTATTCCTTTTTCAGCTTTTCCACAAATGTCAATAGAGCTCCTCTGTGGGCAGGCCCAAGATGGCACTGGAGGGTATGGCAATGAAGAGGACGGGAGCGGCCACGCTTCTGCTGCCCCTTGCAGCCATGCGCAGCTGCTCCGAGTGTGCCCCGGTCATCAGAACTCAGCACCCACGACCTGGTGGCGACGCTCGTCTTTAATCCTATCCTAGGCCTCCTGCTTCAGGCTTTCTGCTGGGGAATTGAAGCAGCTTTATTTTAACAGACTCCCCAGGTGATTCTTAGCCCCACTAAATTGTTGATACCGGAGCTACAGTGCTGATGTATTAATAGCATTACTGGAGTCATTTTGGTAAATGGAGTAAAAGTGAAGGAAATTCAGTGATTGCTAGAAACTGGTTATAGCCTTTGTACATCCTGAAGGCTTGGCTGCTTCCATAGAGCTAAGCTATGGTTCAAGAGTTTTCTGAAGTTAGATCAACAAAGGATCCCAGACTATATGAAGAGAAAACACTTTTAATGCTGTAGTAATATTGCCTACACATTTCAACAGAAGATTCGTACTGCTCACATTAAATTACATTTCCATGAGCTAGGACCCAGTAAAACAAAAGTTTTTGTCAATCTCTGATCACATTACATTTATTCTTCAAAAGGAAAAACTCGGTTACATGTTGAGCACATAGTCAATTGCAGAACAAATTGTTATATTCCAGGAGAGCTGCTGGTCAATATGGAAAAAGATGATGTCCCTCGTTCTCTTCAAGGGTGATAGATCAATGTAGAATTGACAGTTCCCAGTTCTCAGGTACAGCAATGTCTCCATGTAGGAAAGACAAAGCTCATCCAGTAGGGAGGTTAAGATCCTTTATTAAATACAGGCTTATAGGAAAATGAGACTGGGGTGATGACCGCTTTTAAAAATGAGGACCATGAAAGTAAGTTTTAAGATCTCACTTGTCCCTGTTTGCCCTGTGATTTCATGACTTTGAGAAGATGTAAATAAAGCAAAGTGGAACTTAATTACATTGTCTCTACCTTGCACTGAGCACCTGGTCTGAGACTCCAGTTCCTTCCTGTGCCACTAAAGCTAAGGTTTTCTTCAAAGAAATCCAGAGACTCTTTCCTTTCTCCCATATCTCCTCTCTCCCTTAAAGAATCTGGTCCCAAAGAAGTGGCCTTTATTGGTCCTTGTTGCATGGCAGAAGGATCTAACCTCTGGACAGTGCCTCTAGACTCCTCACCCTAGGTGGGGAACCAGGTGCTGCTGGCCTTCCCAGTTGCATCAAGGAAACTCAGTGCTGGGAAGGTTAAGTGTCCCACCAGAGGCCAGATGGTGTGACAGTGAGGCCTTCGGACTTGGTGACCAGGCCAAGCCCTTGCCACACACACCCCACTCCCGACTCTTCCCTTTCCAAGTTCTGGTCAGCATTTGTCAATGCTTCTCAGAGCCAACAGTGTGTGGACCCATTCTATTCCACCCTTCATTCATTTCATGATGAAATCACTTTTTCAACAACAATAAGTAGAAGCTACTCGACAGTCTAGGGGAACACAGGTAGTCCTCACTGTTCATGGCCATTTTAGAAAGACTATAGGTGGTTCTACAAAGTGAATCTGGGCAGTGGATCTGCAGACACTGAGCCCTGCTCCCAGGAGAATGGAGGCTGGGCCTTCTGTCACTCTCTGATCACAGCAATTTGTCAACCAATCAGTCTACAGTGTGGACCTATTTGTATTTATGTTTGGATATAGAATATGCTTTTAAATATAGGTATGTATAATGAAGATGTATAGAGATAGGGAAATAAAGAGATATCCTCAGCAATGAACTCATGGCTAGCAGTGTTACAGCTCTTGCTTCAGTGAAGTTTTGTCTAACACATTTCTTCTCTATAGCCACATCACAAATTTTTTGTACCTGGAAATATCAGAGCATACCATGTAGGGTCTATGTTAAACAGAGAAATTACCAAAAATGGTATGCTAACTAGACCACAGGAAAAGATATTTGTACAGTCTCAGCTGAGCTAATAGGGCAGAGTGTGGCTTTGTTTGGTATGGGACACCCACATCAATGACTCACATACTCTACCTCTCTGTGCATCGCTGCAAAACACCAGAGAGGGGAGTGTTAATTTTTAGGGTATAAATGTTACCAAATAGGTGAATTCTCGAATAAGAATCTAGGGAAAATAAGGATTGGCTGCCCTAGATCTCTTCTCATCTGCTTCTGCCACCCGTGCTATCGTCTGGAAGAAGAGCAGCCTGGAATGCCTCTCGAATCTCGGGGGTCTCCTCCCTGCCTGAGCTCACTAGACTTCTGCTGCTCAGTTAATGCAGACTGCTGCTGCTCCTGCACCCATCACTCCTCTCCATCCAGGGCACGCAGCACTCACACCTCTGCACTGGGCCTCAGGGTCCGCCCTGCTAATCAGTCTCCTTGGCCAAGGAACTATTCAGAGTTTCTGCCTCCCTGCAACTCCATGAGCACAGTAGCCTGGGCTCAGTCACCATCCACAGCAAAGATATGCTTCTTCCCACATCAGGGTCCTTTTGCCTTCCTCATCTTACCGGAAAGATCTGCTGTGATTACACATGGAAACCACTTCTCCCTGCTGGAGGCCTCCACAGGTGCCACCTGTGTAATCTGCCCTCTTGGCTTCAAAGTGTTTTGTGGCCACTTAACATTACCTGGATATTATTCATGCGTTGTTTATTCTTCTGTTGTCCTTATCCTTCTGTGGGTGGAAGAATTGTAAGCTGACCCAAGAGTCCAGCCTTTTACCATCTTTATCCTCTGAAGTAGATCAGGGCTTGGCAAAGCAGCTGTGCAAGTGGGCTTGACCTGTCAATCATGGAGCCCCAGGACATGTGCAGAAGCTCTGCACCTGGTACCAATCAGAGAATGTGATCTTCAGTTCTTCTGGCCAAGGTCAAGCAGATTTTTGAGATGGCCTAGATAGACCTGACAGCAAATGGGGAGGGGAAAAAAAAATGAAGCCATCCAACGCTTGACCACTGTGGGCCTTTTCAGCAGCCAGCCCTCTACAGAGTGTACTTTCTTTCTCTTTCTTTTTGTACTATAACTGGTCTGCACTTGCCCTGCAGAATACTTCTTTTCAGAAGACTTTTCTCCCTCATTTTCTTACCTTTAGTATCTCCAATAAATATAAAACCTCAAACTATGTATTTTGACTTTATTACCCAATTCTTTGAACAGGATATGTGCTCAGAAAGGACCCCTGGGAAAAGACCACAACCCCCATTTTCCTATTAACATCTTGAGTGGAAGAGGACCTGTGACTATTCTATGGGACAGTTACTATGACTACATTATGCTGCATAGGACTCCATCATAACAGACAGGAAGCAGCTTCTCCTACAGGGTTTAAAAAAATGAACTTCCCTGCTGTGAGTGGCCACATGATCAGATTGACAACAGACTAAGGGTGACCTCCAGCTGATAATCAGCACAAAAACAAGGACCACTGAGGTCTAGTAACTGCTCAGAACTGAACTCTCCCACTGACGCAGAAGACTCAGAAGGTGCTATACTCAGATGAAGACAGAGCTTAACCAATGCCTTGGTTGCACCCTCAAGAGACTCTACCCAGAGAACACAGCCAGTGGTCCATGGGCTGTGGATGATAAATGGGATCTGTTGTACTCTGCTAAGAGTTGGGTAACTTGTTACACAGCAATATACACCATCCCAATTAAGATGAAGCTATGGAGCACAGAAAACCTGTGCATGATGTTCTTGGTTGTTTTATCCTCAGCCCCACCAGTAGCCTGGTACATATTTAAGACTCAATGATGACAACTTGGACCTGTCTTGGAAACCCACAAATCATGGCTTAATTTCCCTCTGTCTTCCTGGGATTTCCTGCTTGTCTCTGTCTACTACTACTCAGATGCCTCAGTCCTGTTCCACACTCTGCATCCAAGGCAAGTCATTTCATGAATGTCTTCTCAAAGTTCAGTAGTATGAGTATATAGTGATGGGCAACTAGGAGTACATTCCCCTTGACTTGGCAACACAGTAACAACACTGGCTTCTCCACTCTGCAGAGCAGTGCTGGAACAAGCAGCCTCAACCCACAGCCCTAAGCATTACATCCACAGGGACCTATCCAGGAATTCTTTCTAAATAAACCCAATATCTTCTCAGAGTCTTATGGGGACAGATGTTAATACAGTGACATTTTCTACATCATTTAATCTAGGCTGATAAATTCTAGTTCAGCCCCCTCCACTGAGCTTCAGAAGCATTTATCCATCTGTCTGCAGGTTACCCGCACTCGGAAGTCTCACAGGCCCCACAAATTCCACACGTCCAAACCCTTTCTTCCCAGGGTGATCTTCTCCAGGGCTCCATAGCTCATTGCACAGCACTTCTGTGCACTCTCCAAAGCTATAGAGCTCAGGGTCTCTTCCATTTGGCCCTACAGGCTTCACCATCCTTCCAAAGATGCTCCCCTATATCTTTTCCCTTGAAAATGCTTCCAGATTTCATCCCCTCTTGGCAAAGACACTGTAATTTCAGTTCCTTCATCAGAAAATATTATGCATCTGCTCTATCCTTCCCCCAACAGCAGAATTTCTTTACAGGGTTAGTACAAGTATGAGCAGAAAATCTTTCATTAGCCTGTATGAGGAGGTAATATAGAAGATACATAGTAGATAGTCTGCCTCAGTCTCTGTTTGAAGGGTGAATGAATGAATGAATGGAATGAATGAAAATTGTACTTACAGAGCACTGGCTATGCATTGCAATATGTTTCACAAACATGTCAGTCCAGATTAGTGAGTTTGGGATTTTTTCTACCAAAATGGGCAGATAAATCATTTCACAGAAGAGGGATAAAAAAAAAAATAGCATTCTGGGTACATTTCAGCTCAGCCTTGACACATTATAAGAATTGAAGGGCAAGGCTCTTGAGTGCAGACATATCCAGAGGTTCACGATAGTTATGATAGCAACATTTAGTGTTTCCCACAGAACGCACCCTGCTTTAGACAAACTATCTCTATTAATCTGCGTAACTCATTCTGTAAGATGAATACTGACACTGTCCTGTCCTTACTTGAAGAAAGAAGAAACAGAGCCTATAAGAGGATAAGAAACTTAGCTCCTGTCTTATAGACAGTAACTGGTAGCATTCACATGCAACTGGGCATCAGAGCCCCCATGCTTAATGCTCAGGTAGAATCACCAATCAAGTGAAAGTGATGGCACGGTGTCAGGAGAACCCACTTAGCCAGAACCTTCTCTGCTTTGATCTCATGAGTTCTCCCTTCCACTTACCCAGAGTTTTCAGTCAACTACTCTCCTTTGCAGGAACCGTTATAGCTTACATTTGTCTGTTGTATATCACATATTCTGCCTTAATGGTCTCTCTTAACTTTTCTTGTAGCAAATTGTTATGTAGCCAAGAACTATTGACCTGTTGAAGCTGAGAGTCAGTTAAGGAAAATGAGTATCAAAGAAACAATTGTAGGATAGCTGAAGATGTAGCTCTGAAATTGACTGCTTGCCCAGCAATGCAAAAGGTCCTGGGTTCAATCCCCAGTAGCAACCTTCTCCAAAAAATTCAATAACAACTATATTGAATACCCCCACATAAATGACTTATAAATAGCAGTGATGGTAAAGGGAAAAAGTAGTTTTATATTAAACTCTTGATTTCAGAATTATTTATAGTTAATAATTATTTATTATTTATATTTTATAGAAACAAATCCTGGGACAATGAAAAAAACAAATTCCTCTCCATCTCCATC
This sequence comes from Ctenomys sociabilis, assembly GCA_004027165.1. Classification (NCBI taxonomy): domain Eukaryota; kingdom Metazoa; phylum Chordata; class Mammalia; order Rodentia; family Ctenomyidae; genus Ctenomys; species Ctenomys sociabilis. The sequence continues at coordinate 12,165 of PVKA01035705.1, forward strand.
CATCAAATATCATTGGGTTCACCCAGATTCCTCAGTGGTCTGCTCCCTGTACCTGAGTATTGACAGCAGAACATGGGAGTCTGGACTTCTCATCAAAATCATAAACCTGATGTCATATCCACATGCAAAATCATTCAGGGAGTTCACTAAAATGGGGAAAAATATGCTCTGTTTTTGGAGTTCCAAGTCCATCCCAGAAAAGTGTCCTAGTGAATCCAAATGTTATAGGTCACCTAACTATTGAGTTGTTACTGGGCCATGTCAAGGAAAATTCCAGTACCACCAACCCTCACTGACTAACTTAATCAGTAAACAGCTCAAAGACTACCCCAGCTGAGATAAAATTCATTATTTTGTTACTGTTGGCATTGATATTTGTTCTGAACTTTACTCATTTTTGAAGTGCTTAATTGGAAAAATGCCACAAAAAATGAGAGTGACACATATTTGTTATAAACAAATGTTACCCTCAATTTTCAGAATATTCAAGTCCATCACACCAGTAAAATTACAGAGAAAACTGAACATATGAAGCGAGCCATTTTCTTTTTCTCCTAATGCCTGTGTGCATAATTCCAAATCAAACATATTCACATTATTAACTTTTTAAAGTTTATTAGTCTCAGAGCTAATGGACTCATTCATCCTTGGCAAATGCACATGACTCCCTAATGGAACGTCAGTAGACAGATCGGCAGCGAAGTGAGCATATCCAATGGCGGATGCCAAATTTCATTTGGCGGTAATGACTAGAAGAGGAGATCACTTCCAAAGAGACACTTGGACATAGCTTCCTATGATGGGAAAAGCACTGGAAGGTGTCTGTAGACCAAGATTTTATACCTGGCTCTGCCATTTGCAGCCAAGCAACTTTGAAGGAGTCAACAAACACTCCTAGGACTCAGTTCCTCTTTTACAGAAGGAGGAGATGAAAGAACACACCTAATGTTCTTTCTAGATCTGGAACTCAAACCCTTCCACTCCTCCCCCACCAAGGACACCATTCTTTAAGCTTCAAATGGATTGTCAGGTGTTTGTATACATTTTGAGTCATGGTATCTTGCTATATTTAGATACCTAGCAAGTCAAACAATGGTTCATTATTTACAGGTAAAATTAAAGCTTGGCTCCTTAGGAGACACTATGCCACAGGTTATGGGTTATAATTTCTGACCTGTTCCAGCATTGCCAAGCTCAGAGTTGTAATGAGATTCCTAACCTACATTGGACTGTGTCAGTCTACATGGCAGTGTGCTGAACAAAAGGGAAACAAACAAAATGGAATGACTGAAAAACAAAAAACTAACCCAAAATAGAAAAAAGAAAAATCCTACCCAGGCCTTCATTTCTTTCAATTATCAGTTTTGAAGAGTACCTTGAACATGAGTATGCTCTGCTTGGGGGCCTCTGAACTCCTAGCATTAATTTTCCAGGGTAAACTTCCTGTCTTTATGCAATGAGGATATTTTTTTCCTTCTTACCTCCGATGTACAAAACTGTAAAATAGCTAGAAAGTGAGGCTGTTTTCTCTCTGATGCTTCATGGAAAAGGCTGCTTCATTATTGAGCAAAAGCAAAAATAATAATCATAAAAAGCTTTTGCTTCTGGACCGCATAAATTATCTCCACTTTTCCTCATTATTTTCTTCCGCAGGGCATAAAGAGATTGCCTATGGTAAAATATGTATCAGTACAAAACAAATAGAAAACAGTTTAAGCCACTGAAGTATTTACCTTTTTTATTTTTTAAAAAAGACATTTTAATCCTATTAACGGTAAATTATATTACCTATTGTGAAGGCAGACATGAAAGAAATATTTGAAGCATGCAGTTAATTATGATACCAAGTGACACATAATATTTATGCTCCTCTTGTGTAGCCTGAACAATTTTTCTTTCACTAACTGTGAGTCACACACTGATTGAAGTCTTGAAACCGATGCTGAGACAGACACAGGCACATCTGCTGGGCATGCTTCATTCTATAGATAATTAATGTTACAAGAAATAGCCATTGTTTATTCTTTTATAGGCCTAATTTCATGTAGAGGGAAAAAAACCCTCTCCCCAAGTCCTTTCATTTTCATTCTCCATTTCAGCATATTTATTAAATGTCCACACAGGCTCAGCAAAGTAGGGAGTTTGCAAACGAATTCAATACAGAGCAGCTGTGTCTCTGTAAGTGTCGAGGTCTTTCCTACAAATGCTAAACCATTCGTGAAAGCTATCACCTACTTTGAGAGAAGTGACTAAACTGATCTAAGTAAGTCAGGTGTTTTAGACATCAATATGTATTTATATCAACTGGAATAAAGCATAAATTATTAACTTTAATTAGCAAGTCATTCCTATCTGATAACTCCATATGATACAACCAACTTGTGGGCGCTCAGTAGGATATATAACTCCTTGGTGCTGGCTTTCCCATCATATGTGGCCAGTTGAGGCCAAGGCTGCCAGGAGGTCACTCATAAGGGACAAGGGCATGATGGCCTAGCCATGGAGTCGTGCTACAACTGAGCAGAGTTTCTGGCAGTAGAACTTAGCTCTTGCTTTTACATATAAAAGACTTTGTCTGACATAGTAATTGGTGTTTTTGCCAAGCTACTTAATGACAGCGGTGGATATTATACTGGCTCTTGTCAGAGTCCCAGAGCACCCACTCTCTGCCCCTTCCCAGCAGCAGCTTCCTGCCCTGTTTGTGCCTAGTGACTCATGTAGGCATTTTACCCGACACTTGGATTTTATTATTACCTGTAACCCCCAAAATGGACTAAGTAGGCATCCACTGGCTGTGGACATGTCTTGTTGCCCATAAGTTATCCTACTCTTTCGATTTTAAAATGCAAAGTAAATGTAATCCTAGGCTGGAATGCTGGCAGAAGCAAGCAGTTGTTTGCTTACTCATACCATCTTCTATTTTACATTTTATATTTTAATAATTTGTTGTTATAAAATATTACACAAATATTAACAATTGAGTGAAAGCATTTAAATTTGATGTTAAACTCCATTTTGAGTTAAATAGAATCCTAATAGACCTCATTTAGCTACAATATTTTCATAATTTTTAATCTAATTTACAAATTGTATGATGTTTTTACTAAGGTGCATTTTACATTTAAATACATCAGCTTACGTAAGTGCACAGTTTGGTAAGTTTTGACAAAAGCATACACATAGGTGACCCTAAGTTCTGTGAAGATATAAACCATTTCCATGATACCAGAGCATCCTTCATGTTCCTCCCCAGTTATTCCCTGTCCACCTACACAGACAATCACTGTTCTGACTTCCATCAGATCACTTTGCCTATTCTTAGATTCATGTGAAACCATATAGGATTATGCTACTTTCCCATTTCTGCTATGAGAAATTATCACAGATGTGAAACATTATACTTCTCCTCATGGAGCCCTATTGAGTGCTACAATTTTATCTCCTATTCAGGTATCACCACCACCGCTGAGATACTGAACACTCTGTCAGTACCAGATCCTGTGCTTTGCCATGTAGCAACTAACCACCTACCTTGCAACTGTCCTCCCCCAACAATTAACCTCCAGAAATCACTAAACCATCACTTGTTCATGAATTTTGAAATTCGAAACTATTCTATAAGTAGAAACACCTATGTAACCCCTTGGATTGCTTTTTTCACTCACTGTAAGTACTTGAAATCCAACCATCTGCTTATGTGCATCAGTGGTTTGTTCCCTTTATTGTGGAGTATTCCATAGTAGCCATGCATCACTCTATTTAACCATATATTCTTGTTGAAGCACATCTGAGAACTTTCTAGTTTGGGTCAGGGTGGGGAGAGAACTATTAATATTTGTATGAAGATTTTATGTGAAAATTTTCATTTCTCTGGAATAAATTTTGGAAAATAGAATTTTCCAAATCACCAAATAAGATATTTGGTGATTCAAAAATTAGAGAAAAAGAAGGACTGCAAGGACAGCCAATGTTTTGACCCTAGCTTTTCAAGGTCAGTAAGGGCTCAGGACATAGGAGAACCTGTACTACAACATCCTGTAACTCAGTGATGTACCAAATTTACTGATCAAGGAGATTATGGGGCCACAGAGGAAAGTGATCAATGATGTAGAGTGAGCCTAAGAAGAGTCATCTAGAGAGAAAACATTCTCTCAGGCTCTCACAGAGAGCAAATTGGTCAAGCAATGGTTGTGACTCATCCACATGGCTGAAATTTACAAAGGATCTACAAATTACAGTATAGGATTTCAGGGTAAATCCTGAGGGGATGTGACTGACCTTGGCAGATACAAAAGTTACATTTCCTATTATATAAGTCTTGCTTTATCTTGGTCTTAACCAACCAGCAGAGAAGTATAAAAATGAGTTATAAAAAGTAAAGCCATATTAATATGCTGAGTTGTAAAAGGCTCAAGTCAACAACTTCTGATATTGCCAGTCCTATGGCAAACCCACTACTATTATGAACTACTGGATGATATTGGATTATTCTGCTGAATTCACATACCTACAATATTCAAATGGCAATGGAATACCCATCTCTGACAAAACTAAATGAAAAGGGGGATACAAATGAAGGACAATCTGTATATACAAAATAGTTAGGATAGACATACAGCTACTTTCTCTTAATTAAATGAGAAGAAAGATATGTATTAATAGTCTTTGGACAGGATATCAAGTCTACATCTTGTACTATGAGTAACCACTATGAAGATAACAATGTGCAATGTATTAATTATTGAAACTGCCCTACTAATCAGTTTTGAAACTGTCTCATTGCTATTTGTTTCTCAATAAAATTAATAGGAGATATTTGGTGATTGCATATTTAGTTTTGTTTTCAAAAGTGTAAAATTATTTTCCATCACTTTGCCTTCATGTCTGCACTGTATGAGTGATTCTCATCCTCCCCACCACTTGATATCATCCCGGATTATGGTAACCTTTCTGATAAGTATGCAGTAATAGATCACAGTGGTTTTAATTTAATTTGCATGTCCTTCATAGATAATAAGAGTGACCATCTTTTTATATGATTATTTTCTCTTTATATTTCTTCTTGGGGCTAGGGAGATAGCTCAATAGAATAAGTGCTTCCCTGGCAAGCGCAAAGTCCTGAGTTCAATCCCTGGTTCCAGGAAAAAAAAAAAAAAAATGCATTTCCTCTTTCAGTGAAATATATGTTCGTGTCTTTTTCCACATTCTTTTTTTAATTATTTTTATTTTTAAGGAGAGTACAAAACAGCATTAAAATAAAAAGAATTACAACTGACATAGAATTTCACTTAACAAAGTAATATGAATTCTACAGTATATGTTGTAATGCATAGGATTGTCTTCCAACCAGTTATTCATATTTCCAGATGTTTTACTGGATTGTTTACTTCTTTTAATATTGGACTATGAAAACAACTCTTTATAATTCTAAATACTAATCCTTTGTTGACTATGTAGTTTTCTAATATTTTTAACAATCTATAGTTGCTTTGCTTTCCTCCTCACACAGATTTTGAAGACAACTGTATGGACTTTCATGATTTTGCTTAATTAGTCTTTGTTGGAGGCTGAGGAATTAGCTCAGTGGCATTGCACCTACCTTGGAAGCAAGAGATCCTGAGTTAGGTTCTTGGTACCCACTGACCCCCAAATATTTTTCTGTATTAATGAGATATTAATATAGGAATTGTATCTATTTCTATATCTTAATAATTTTGCTAATGTCTTTTCTAAATGTTTTCATTTTAGTCCATAATTCATTTATCCATTTAGAGCTACTTTCTTCATAAACTGTATGACTTAGGTCTCTCTCTCCCTCCCTCTCTCTCTCTCTCTCTCTCTCTCTCTGTTTCTCATGACCATTTAATAAAGACTTTTCTTCTTCCATTGAATTGCTTTTTCATCATTGTCAAAAATATGTTTGTATACACAAGATAGGATAGATATACAGCTACTTTCTCTTAGTTGAGAAGAAATGTTTGTACTAATATTGTTTAGACCAAGATATCATTTCTGCCTCTTGTCCTCTGAATAACTACTATGAAGACAGCAATGTGCAATGTATTAATTATTATAACTGTCCTACTAATCTGTTTTGAAACTGTTTCATTGCTATTTTGTCTTGCTTTATTCTCATCAAAATGAAAAAAAAGAAAAGAAGGGGAAAAAAGTTAAGCAGATATTACTACACACTAATTGGAATACCTAAAATTGACAATACCAAGTCTTATAGAGAGTGTACAGTAATCAAATTAAAAAATGTATCTGACAGGGATAAAAAATGAGTTATTATCTTAGGAAATCAGGTTGACATGTATTTTTTTATTGTTGGTCCTAGGACTCAAACTCAGGGCCTTGCACTTGCCCATCAGGTGCCATGCCACTAAGCCTTATCCCTGGCCCAAGTTTGACACCTTCTTAAGCCATTCACTTACTTTCCTCTGTAGCCCAACAGTCTTACTCCTAGGCATTTATCTGAGAACCAAAAAATATGTGTCCTCTCAAGCCCTAGATGAAAATGTCTGTAGTATTTTCATCCATGAAGTATCATCTTGAAATAATACAAATGTCCATTTTGGTGATTAGCTAAACATTTGTGACACAACAGATACTTCTTAGTATTAAAGAGGAACAAACTCAAATAATACAACAAAAATTAGTCTTGTATGCATTCTGCTAAATGAAAAAAGCCAGAACCAGAAAGTGGCATAGTTTATAGTATTTATGTATTTATTTATATTTTAGGGAAGGGTCTACAGGGAGTTCAGGGTCTCATTACTAGATCGGACTTGTAGTAATCTGCTTACTTACAGCCTCCCAAGAGTTGGGATTACAGTGAATGCCACCACACCCAGTCTCAATCGGCAGTTCAGCATGCCCTGGGGATTGAACCCTGGCCACTGTGTCTGCTTGCAGGAGCTTTAAATCGTTTTATTTATATAGAATTCTAGAAAATGTAGACCTATAAGGACATGAATGACAGCAGTGGTGACAGAGCCTTTGCTATGGCAGAACAAGTTTTGGTAAATATACACATTTGTTGAATATCACAAAATGTATTCCTAAACAAGCAAATCTGCTATTAAATCTGAAAACATACAATGTTTTAAAATATAAAGGAAAATCACAAAACCAGTTCTATCCAACTGCCTCACCTGCCAACTTCCTCCTCCCCATCCCCCACATTTGACCCTGAGAAGAGATCCAGAGCTTTACAAAGGAATATTTGTGGAAAGACAGATAAGCTTTTCCCATCAACAAAAAAACAATTGTAGGCCAACTTCTCTCTCCTTCACCACCCACAAGATGCATTTTCTTCGTGCACTTCCTCATAGCTTTGCTTTGGCTCCCCCTTATTACATTACTCCCCTTCTTTGCCCTCCTACTTTGTTCTCATGACTTGGCATCATAGAGCATTAAAGTCACATCTTTTAACTTGTGACTTATTGACAGTTTTGCTTCTATGTTTGAACAGCAAAATGGGTGAGGGCATTGCTTATCACTAAAAGCCCCACCTGGCTAATCAAGTTTTTCTTCTGGACTTTTTTCTGTGACTCTGTGGCTTTAGATTCCATTCGATCTCCAGAGTGCTTGCTGTCTTGGGCAAAACAGTAGTCAGTGTTGACACACCCCGGGCCCTTGTCCCTCAGGCCAGTGAAGTGCACTATTGGGACTTTCCTGCTCTTTCTAGCATCCTACTGCTGAGGTTAGACTGGAGGAATAATGGCTACGTGACCTCTTTGGAAATGTCCACTGTTCAGTTCCTCATTTTGCTTCCCACCCTAACAAGCTGAAACAGGATTTTTAAAGCCCTTTTCTGCTTCCTTTAGGGGCTTCTTGCTCGAAGCAACCCTAGATGCTACTTCCTTGCCTCCAGGGCCAATCTTTTTCCCTCTTAGTTCTCAGCCAAGGCAAGTCCCAGGTTGAAACTTCAATACATAACTAGTATTCAGACCCAGATTTTCCTTAGTCCCTAAGGGTGCTCACTCCCCAGCATACTGTACACCCTTCCCAGGCTTTGGGAGTTTTGGAGAAGGAAATAGGGTCCATCCAAGTTCTGGTGACAAGGGCCACTGCTCCCCTTTGGCACCTGAAGCCTGATGTGGACCTTCCCAGGAAATAGTGGAAGCAGTGCAGTATCCCACAGATGAAGGGAAAATAATGGTAATGCCCCAAAATGAAATATTTCTTAGAGTTCAGATGTTAAGAAAATTATCCATACATGTGCAGACTGAATTGAAACACTGAAGACTGATTCTAAACCCATATTTCTCACTATGTACTAAACAAAAATGAAAATAGATTAAACAATCCAAATATTAAAACAGAAATTTTCTAGAATATGAAATAGGCAAAAATTCTTGAAGACACAAGCATAGGAAAGGATTTTCTGAATAGAACCTTGATGATACAAGAAATAATATCAAGAAGCAACACATGGGAATATATTAAGATACAGAACTTTGGCACATCAAAGATATTGACCAATAGAATGAAGAGACATACACAATTGAGAAACAAGAATTCTAGCTACTTCTTGGGCAAATAGCAGTATCTAGGATATGTAAAGACTTCAAACAATTGAGACTTCCACTAAAGTAAAAGTCAAAAAAGTTCCCAGTCAAAAAACAGGGAACTAAAAGGAATAGACACTTCTCAGAAGAAGTACAAATGTCCATTAAACACACCAAAAATGTTCAACATATCCACTCATTAGAGAAATGGACATTAAAACAAGATTGAAATCATATTTTTCCATAAAGAATTCTTATCTATAAGAAATGAGTAATAAAATAAATAATTTTTTCTTATCATTAAGAAATAAAAAATAACAAAGGTGTGGGAGAAAAGGAACCCATCTACATTATTGATGGGAATATAACTTAGTACAACCACTATGGAAATCAGTATGGTGGTGCCTTAAAAAGCCAAAGCAAGAAATTCCGCTTGACCTAGACACTCCCCTTCCATGTATCTTTCTAAAGACATCATATTAAAGTGACCCACGCACACCCATCCTTATAGGGGCACAGCTCAAAATAGTTAAACCATTGAAGTGGCCTACATGTCCATCAATACAGGAATGGATAAAGAAACTTTGTAAGTTAGTTGAATGACAATGGAGTGCCCACCTTTGACAGGCGTAGACAAAGGAAGGGGTATAGAAAGAAAAAATCATGATGTGTGTGTATAGACAGTACAGTTGGGATAGATAATGCTGTGCTTCTACATAATCCTATGAGAGGCAAGATTTGCACTAATGGTGGTTGGACAGGATATTATGTCGGCTTCTAGTACTATGGTCATCCACTAGGGTAATAATTATTGAATTTTTGATATAATTCAGGTATAAAAAATAAGATATGTAAATAGCTACACTCTTAATTTACTGATAAGTGACATCTGCTATAATAATGTTTGTAAGTATAATATCATGTATGCACCTTGTACTATACCAAAACAGTATGAAAACAGTTTGAAATGTATTAATTTATTGAATCTGTATGGTTAAGGTGTCGTAAAACTGTCTGATTGATATTTGTACTTCAATAAAATAAAAAATAAAAAAAAGAAAATTTGGTATTTATACACAAAGAAGTATACTTTTTTCCATTCTACTGAGAAAAAAATTGCAATGAGACAGCTTCAAAACATGTTGGTAGGAGTTGCAACAATTAATACATTGAATATTGTTGACTTTATAGTAAGCATTCATAGCACAGGATATAGGCATGATATCCTGTCCAAACACTATTAGTTCAAGTCTTTCTTCTTATTGATTTAAGAGAAAGTAGCTATATATCTATCCTAACTATTTTGTATATGCAGATACAAAACAGTCCTTCATTTACATCACCTTTTTTTCTTTAGTTTTGTCAGAGATGAGTATTCCATTGCCATCCAAATATTGTAGGTGCATGAATTCATCAAAATATTCCAATATAGACCAGTAGTCCTTAATAGTGGTGTGTTATCCGCAGGACTGGCAATGTCTGAATCTGATGACATGAGCCTTTCACAGCTCAGCATATTAACATGGCTTCATTTTCACAGTACTCCTTTGCTATATAGAAGAAAAGTTTGAATCATTTGTAGGAAAATGGACACAAATTCAGACCATAATGTTAAGTGAAGTAAATCAGATACACAAGCTTAAATATTACATGAGACATCTTAATGAGAAACCCAAACTATTAAATATATTATAAATATTGAATAACAGAAACACACTGAAGAG
>PVKA01035706.1:0-22399 GCA_004027165.1 Ctenomys sociabilis
CCTCTCCAACATCTGTTGTTGGTTGATTTCCTTATGATAGCCATTCTTTCTGGAGTGAGATGGTATCTCAGTGTTGTTCTTATTTGCATTTCATGAATGGCTAGCGATGTGGAGCATTTTTTCATATATTTATTCGCATCTTTAATTTCGTCCTCTGAGACGTGTGTATTCTTCTCAGATGCCCATTTCTGAATTGGGTCCTTAAATCTGAGGGCCCTTTATATAAAAGGTTTAGTTCTTTATATATTCTAGACAGTAGTCCTCTGACAAATTGTGCTATTAATTTTAAGAATCTAATAATGGAATTTTTTGAATCTTATAAAGAGATTATATCATTAGGAAATCATGGTACAATAATTTGATTTCTTCTTTTCATATATATATAGGTATATATATATATGTAACTATATATACATATATATGTATATATACACACACATATATATCTATACATATACATACACACACACACACACACACACATATATATATATATATTTATATATATACACACACACACACACATGTCTCATTAATTCATTTGTCTGATTGTTATGGCTAATATTTTGAAAGGTATGTTTAATGGGAATGGTGTTGAGCTAATACTTTTATTTTTCCTGATTTTAGAGGGAATTCTTTCAGTTTTTCCCACATGTAATATGATGTTGGCGGTATATTTGTTATAAATGTTTTTTATCAGATTGAGATAAGATCCTCTGTATAACTATTTTCTTCAGGGTTTTTAATTATCTATTGAGTTACTCATGTTATTATCTTCATTTATATTTATTGTTTTGTGAGTAAACAACCTTTGTATGCCTGGATTGAAGCCTACTAAGCTACAATGTATGATCTTTTCATTGATTTCTTGCATAATGTCTGCATCTGTGAATTTTTGTACATATGTGCATTACAGAGATTGATCAGTGGTGCTCTTTTTTGGTTGAAACCTCGTCTGGCTTTGGAAAATGGAAAATGCTAGCTTTCAGGACTGCCACTGTTAGTGCTCCTTCCCCTTCAATTTCTTTCATATTTTGAATAGTGTGTTAGATTTTCCCTATTGTTCTTATAAAATTTGGTGACTTCATCAGCTCCCAGGATTTTCTTCATTGATAACTTGCTACTTTTTAAAACGACTATTTCAAGGGGCCCCGGAGATTGCTCAGTAGAATAAGTGCTTCCCTGGCAAAAGCAAAGGCTTGAGTTCAATCCCTGGTTCTGCCAAAAAAAAGATAATAATAAATAATAAAATAAAATAAAATTATTAGTTCAATTTCCTTTCTCGGTTTTTAGATTATTTGAGATTTTTAAGTCTTCTTCATTCAGTTTTGGTAATTCATGTGTATTAAGAAACCCATTGATTGTTTCTGAATTGTCCAGTTTGTTTACTGGCATACAGATTCATGAAGTAGTTACTAATAATCTGAGCTTTGATAGTGCCCCTTATGACTTCACTTTTGTGACCTAATTGCATTGATTCATATCTTTTCTTTCCTTTCTAAAAGAAGGTTGAATAAAATTCTGTCTACTTAGTTTATTCTTTCAAATAAACAGTTCTTTATTTCATTGATTATAGAATTTATCTAGTGTCCATTTTATTGATTTTTGCTCTGATCTTTATAATTTCCTTTCTTATTATAGTTATGGATTTAGAATTTAGATCTTATTTTTCTAGAACCTTAAGGTTCATCATTAGATTATTTATGTGGCCTTGCTGTTTTTCACATGTGTCCATTCATAGCTATAAATTTTCTTCCTATACTTGCTTTCATTATGTCCCATATGTTCTTAAATATTACAGTGACATTATTATTTCATTCTAGGGACACTCTTATTTCTTTCTTAACTTTTTCTATGATCCATTGATTATTCTAGATGGTGTTATTCATTTGCCACGATTTGCATAGTTCTGTGGGGTTTTTGACATTTATTTCTAGTTTCATTGCATCATGACTTAATAATATACATGGGAAATTTTCAGTTGTTTTGTATTTATTAAGTATGCTTTGCTGACTAATATCCATTCTACTTTACAGAAATTATATTTGGTGCCAAAATTAATGTGTATTCTGTTGTTGATTGGAACACTACGTATTTATTAAGTGCACTGTACATTCATTCTGCTCTGATATTTCTTTGTTTTTTATTAGATCTATTTATGATAGTAATATATTGAGCTTCCTCACTAAAAAGTTGTATTTACTTCTATCTAATATATTATGTGTAGTGTAGTAGTATTTGTTCTATGAAGTTGGGTATACCAATGCTTGGTACATATATGTATATAATTTTTCTTTTTCTGTTAAATAGTTCTCTTAACCAGAATGTAGACAATCTTTTCCTCTTCTGATGAGTTTTGTTCTAAAGGCAAGTTTCTCTGAAAATATGTTAGCTACTTATTGTTGTTTCTATCTACACGTCTTTTCAAAGCTTCATGCATTCAAAGTTTGGATTATGGGGACATGGTTGAATCAAGATATGGGATACAAAGTATTTTATTTCTTTTGATGCTATTGTGAAATCTGTAGTTTCCCTAATTTCTGTCTGTGTGCATTGGTTGTTTGTGTGCAGAAATGCTATTGATTTTTGAGTGTTGACTTTGAATCGTGCTACCCCACTTAATTTGGTTATTAAATCTATAAGTGTCTTGGAGTTTTTGGGGTCTTCAATGTAGAGTATTATGTCATTTGTGAATAACGATAATTTCACTTCTTCCTTTCCAATCATTATATCAGAGTAACTGTATAGTATAATTTCAAGTCAGAAATTGTGATGTCTCCTTCCTTTCCGTTGTTACCCAGGATCTGGTTCCAGATAAATTTTAGCAATGTTTTCTCTAGAATTGTGAGGTATAGTCTAGAGTAGTGAGGTATACTAATATACTAATATTGTTTGAAACAGAATTCCATTGAACCTGTATAAAAATTTTGAGAGTATGGAAATTTTTTGCTTCCACAGATTCTTATTCATATTATTATTCTTATTGTTCTTCATAGTACTTATCAAAAACTGCAGATATATTATTTACTCATCACTTATTTAATATATATTTTTTTCACCTAGCTGTTAGCTTAAATGAATGTTAAGACCATGTCTTACTTATCTTTTCATCTCTAGTGATTGGCCTAGTACCTGTGCAATAAAACCTATTCACTGTTTCATTAATGAAAATGTTAATTAATATAAATTTATATAAGAATATAATATAAAAAAATTATATCAATTTCACGATTTTGGTGTTTTTCATCCAGGCTCAAGTCATCATAATGGCTGAAATCCTCTTTGATCTCTTTTTTCAGAGTACTATAATTTTTACTGTATATTGCACTTCCTTTAGTAGAGTGATTCCTAAGTATTTCAGTTCATTTCTCTTATCTGATTGCCCTGGCTACTGTTTCTAGAACTATATTGAATAGGAGTGGTGACAGTGGACACCCTTGTCTTGTTCCTGACTTTAAAGTAAAAGCTTTCAGTTTTGTATGTTTAGTGTGATCTTGGCTATTGGTTTGTCATAGGTGTCAGGTTGAGGTAACGACCATCTATTCTGTAGGATTTTTGTCACAAATAAGTTTTGGAATTTTCAAAAGCTTTTTCTACATCTATTGAGATGAACCTATGATTTTTGTTTTTGGCTTTTTTTGATGGGTGCATTATAATTATTAATTTGAACCATCCCTGAATTCCATAGGTAAATCCCAGTTGGTTATGATGCATGGTCTTGATGATTTCTGCATTGTGCTTGCTAGTATTTTTTTGAGGAATTTTGTGTTTATGTTCATCAGGTAGATTGTCGTATTCTCTCTTTTTGTTGGGTCTTTCTTTAGTTTTGGTACCAAAGTAGCACTTGCCTACCAATATGAGCTTGGGAGAAATGCTTTGTTTTCAATTTTATAGAAAGTTTTAAGATGTGGCATTAAATCTATAAATTTCTTGTAGCATTCAGCTGACAATCCATCAGGAACTGTGCTCTTTTGTTGGTTTATTTTTATTATACTTTCAATTTTATTGACTGATAATGGGTTATTCAAACTTTTTATGTCTTCTTGGGTCAGTTTTTGAAATTTATGCACATGTAGGAATCTATGTGTTCCGTGTTTTCCATCCTGTGAGAGAAAAGATTATGAAAGGAGATACTAATGATTTTTCTTAATTTGTCTACGATCTACAGTGATTTTGCTCTTTTCATTCCTTATCGCATGATTGTTTTTCTTTTTTGATAAAGTTAGGTAGAGGTTTTTCAATTTTATTCATTCTTTTAAAGAACTAACTCCTTGATTCATTTATTCTTTGTGTTGTTTTCTTCATCTCAATTGCATTAATTTCTGCTCTATCTTCCCAATTTCTTGCATTCTTTGGGCTTTGGGCTTGACTTTCTCTTCTTTTTCTAGGAACATCATAATGTTGTTTATTTGGCCTGGTTCTGTTTTCCTGATGTGAGAATTCACTGCTATAAATTTTCCTCCTAAGATTTCTTTCCTTGTGCTCTGCAGGTTCAAGTAAGTTTTATATTCATATTATTTGTTGGTAAATATTGTTTAATTTCTTCTTTAATATCATATGTGACCTACTGTTGTTCACGAGGGTATCATTTAATTTCCACGTGTACATGGAGTTTTTGTAATTTTTTGTCAATAATCTCTTGTGTCATTGCATGATGGCCAGATAATACATATGGGATAATTTCATTATAGTTTTATTTTATCTTGAAGAGTAAAAACAAAAGCAAGAAAAACAAAGACAGAAACAAGGTAATATATAATCATATCTATGTTACAGATTTTCAAAACAAAATAGCTGATTGCCAATGATTGGTATATTATCTATATTCATCATCAAATCTGTTGCTCAGATCAACAAATATAGTTATGCAAGATTGGACATATGATTGAATACTACTGTACCCTTTCAAGAAATCTTAAATTTTTGTTCTTATTTTTTCTTTTATTACCTTTTCCTAAAAATATAGTTTACAGAGGATATAGTAATAATTGATATGACAAGGGCTGGCCAGATAGCTCAGTGGACTAAAGAGCCTGCTTAGGCAGAGTGCAGCAGCTGGGTTTTGATCCCCAACATGCTGTGCAGGCCCCGCTCCTAGCCTGTGCCCAGACAGCAATTGAGACTGGGTGTGGTGGTGTGTGCCTGCAATCCCATTGCTTAGAAGGCTGAAAACAGGAGAATCACTATACATCTGATCTGTGTAGTAAGATCCTGTAGACTTTGTCCGAAATGCATTAAAAATAGAAAGAGGCATTTAAGCATGTCAAACTATCTTAGAAAAAAAAATGATATGATATTAGAAATGGCACATTTAGAAAACCAGAAGTTAGATATTTCAAGCATGGTTTTTATATTGCAGATTGTTGTCCTCAGCATAGTTGCTTAGATTGCTGATATCAAGATATAGATTTAGTCAAGGTCAGAATTCTACATTTTAATTGCCACTAAAAAAACTTAAGGAAAGTTCATAGTATAATCACCTCAGTCATCTTGTATATACACTTGCATGTATACACACTTGTATGTACGCTTACATTTTTCCTCCTACCTTTTTTCCTATCTTTTATCCTGTCTCTCCTCTTTGTTGTTTAATCCTTAAGTTACATTTCTTTCCATTTAACTGTATCTGTTATACCTTTCAGGTTTTATTATTTCTTTTGGGTACTTACACTAGGGAGACAATATGATATATACATATGTGGGTCTGTTTTATTTCACGTACTAGTACAGCTTTAAGTTGTGTCCACTTACCTATGAAAGCTTCGAGTTTATTTTTCTCTATAGCTGAATAATACTCCATTGTATAAAAATACCATGTCTTTTGTATCCCTTCTTCATGTGACGGGCATTTTGATTGTTTCCAAGATTTGGCTATGACAACTTGTGCTGCTATAAATATGTGTGCACAAATAGTATTGTGGTACAATGTGTTCAGTTCTTCTGGGAAAATTTCCAGAAGAGGGAGAGGTGAATTGAATGGGATTTCTAGTCCTACTTTTTTGAGGAGACTCTACACTGATTTCATAGTTGTTGTACCAGTTTACACTTCCACCAGCAGTAAAGAATGTTCCTTTTTCCCGGCAGCTTCTCCAGCATTTGTTGTTCATTGATTTCTTTATGACAGCCATTCATCCTGGGCTGAGATGATGTCTCAATGTTGTTTTAATCTGCATTTCTTGAATGGTCAATGATATGGGGCATTTTTTCAGGTATCTCTTTGCCTCTTGTATTTCTTCCTCTGAGAAGTGTGTATTCATCTCAGATGCCCATTTTTGATTTGGGTCTTTAAATTTGGGGGTCCTAATTTTTTAGTTCTTCATATATTCTATACAGAAGACCTTTTTCTGAGTGATTATTGGTTAAAGCTTTTTTTCCAAATTTGTGGGCTGTCTTTTCTCTCTGTTGTTAATTTCTCTTGATGTGAGAAACTTCTCAGTAAAAGGAGATTCAAGTTGTTGATTCTTTGAAATATTTCCTGTATAATTTGAGTTTATTTCATGAAATGTTTGTCTATGGCTATATCTTCAAGTTTTCCACCTATATTCCCTTCCAGTAGATTTAGTGTTTCTGTTTTAATGGTTAGATCTTTAATCTATTTTGACGTTAGTTTAGTGCATGCTGATAGACTGGAGTCTAGTTGTAGTTTTTGGAATATAGACAGCCAGAGTTTTTCATCACTATTTGTTAAAGGGGCAGTCTTTCATCCAGTGAGAATGTTTGGCCCCTTTGTCAAAGATAAGATGGCTGGGTGGATGTGGGATAATTTCAATTCCTTTGCTTTTACCTAAGCATGTTCCCTGTGCTAGCATATGGTCTATTTAGGAGAATGTCTAGTGTGAAACTGAAAAATATATATATTCTAATGTTGTTTGGTGGAACATTCTGTAAAGTTCTACTAAGTGCAATTCTTCAGGAGGTATTTTTTAATTTGTTATTTCTTTGCTGATTTTCTTTTTGCCTAGTTGATATATCTCTTTGTAACACTGGAATGTTATCATAATTACACTTTTGTTAGTGTTAATTGATTTTCATGTGTGCTAAAATTTGTTTATTTAGTTGTGGGCTCTTGCATTTGGTGTATATATAGTTATGATTGTTATCTCTACCTCTTGAAATTTTCCTTAAGAAGTATGTAGTGACCTTTATCACTTTTGATCCTTCTTGATTTGAAGTTCATATTGTTATCAACCAGATTAGCTACCCATGGATTTTTGTGGGGTCCTGTCACATAGAGTATTGTTTTCCATCCTTTCACATTCAGTCTATGAATTTCATTTTGATATAAACATATTTCATGTGTACAGCAGATTCATGGATTTTGTTGCTTAGTCCACTCTGACAATGAGCTTCTTTTGTTTGCTGAATAGAAACCATTTACACTAGTGGTTATAAATTATATATATTTGATTATATTTGTCATGTTATTTTCATGCTGTAATTTTCCAGCTTTTACCTTTTGCTTAATGGCTTGCGCTGGTCGGTGGTTTTCTATTGTTATTCTTTAAGTTATAGTCAGTTTTGGCTCTTTCTAAAATATCTGTCAACACTCTTTGTAGGGTAGTTTGGTGGTCATAAATTTCTTCTGTTATTTTTTTTATTATGGATGTATATTATTTCTCCACTAAATTTGAAAGATAGTTTTTCAGCATATATTAATCTGAGTTGGAAGTTGTTTTCTTTTAGGACCTGAAATACTTCACTCCAAACTCTTCTGGACTTGATGGTTTATTGAGAAATTTGCCTTGATCCTGATAGGCTTTCCAGTTTAGGTAATCTGTCTCTTTTCTCTAACAGCTTTTGATATTGCATTCTTTTGCTCAAATTCTGGAATCTTTTACGCATGTGAGTGCAGATTTATTTTGTTTATGGCTAAATGGAGATCTATATGCCTCAATTATCTGCATGTTAAACTCTTCATATGCTTGGGAAATTTCCTGCTACTACTGCAAATGCTTTTTTTATGTCATTTGTGTTGACTCATGCTCTTTTGTTGACAACTTCAATCTTATAATGTTTTTCTTTGTATCATCTTTATCTTTTTGTTATTTCCTGGTTCATAGTTTTTTTAAGAGATATTTCTTTTCACAATCATTAGCTGCAATGCTGTGTTTCCTTTTCACCCTGTCTTTTTACAAAATGTTGTCAATTTTATTTATTTCCTTTGTAGTTATTTCACAAGGTTAAAAACCTCATTCTTAAAATTTTAAGCAGAATTATAAAATAGATAAGAAATTAAAAAGTATACATATTGCAAAAGAAAAAACAAGATGATAGTCTTTCAACAGTGGTTGCTCTTTTGGTCATTGCTGTCTTTAGTAGAGTTTCTCAGACTACAAAATATAAGCATGTAATTTTGGTCAAAATCCAATAGATGATAATAGTATAATCATCTTAGCTATCTTTTGTATAGAC
Organism: Ctenomys sociabilis; assembly: GCA_004027165.1. Classification (NCBI taxonomy): domain Eukaryota; kingdom Metazoa; phylum Chordata; class Mammalia; order Rodentia; family Ctenomyidae; genus Ctenomys; species Ctenomys sociabilis. Next base: position 8,413 of record PVKA01035706.1, read on the forward strand.
ACAAGTTATTTTGCAATGCTGTCTTCAAGGTCTGAAAGTTTGTCTTTAGTTTCATTCAAGTATTTTTGCCAGCTTTAAGTGGAGTTCTAAATTGCCTGGATATCTGTTTGAATCTGTTTCACGCATTCTAATTCTTGTCTTGTTCATTCAATGTTTCCTTCATTTGTCTTTTCTCTGTTTGTTTATCTATGTCTTTTTTATATGTACTGAGATATTATTTCATGATTTTCATTTCTTCTTTTACCTGAGAGATTATTTCTGATCTAATTTCTTCTATAGCCTGATAGGGTTGTTTCTTTACTTCAGTTACTATCATTTCAGATATTTTAGGTTTGTGACTTCGAAGTTCTTCTATGTCCTTATCTCCTGGAATTTTTCTGGGTGGGGTGGTGGGCCAAGATTGCCTTTTGTTCCATCAGTTTGACATTTTTAAAGCTCCCAATGTTCATTCAGGCTCATCAGCAAAGCTAAACTGTGGGGTGCATGTTGATAAGGCTCCCACAAGGGTGGGGGGCATGGGATTGGCTCACCAAATGTTTCAATGTTAGGGTTACATTGTGGCTTCTGAGATGGCATGGTGGGTGAGCTGCAGTTCACCAATGTTCCCAAGATGGTGGCGAGCACAGACTGTAGCTCAAAACATCTCCCTTGATGGTGGGGATTGAGTTTGGGCTTTGGCAGGGTTCACCAAATCCGCTTAGCTGTCTGGTCCTCAGTCTGAATTACACAACATCGGAAGGTGCAGGCTAAATCTCAGTAAATCTCATAAGATATTTGGGTGGTGGAGCAGGGCTCACCAGGTCTCCATGACTGTCTGGGTCTCAAATTATCTTCAGTTATCGTGGAGTTGCACAGCTCAGCAAGGCTGCTTCCCCATCTTTCCCTTTATATTATATCCAGGCAAAAGGCCATTGATTGATACTATCCATACTCAGAGTGTGGCTTCCATTATCTATAACTAGTACTATACTAATTCCAATTAGTTGACTAATTTAGTGCTACAAATCCTTAATCCTATATTAAATACCCTAGATCAAGCTGGACCCTAAGAACTCTACCTACGATTGTGTGAAGTTTTGGGGAGGTATCTAGGTACATACAGTAATATTCTGACCTCTTCCCCAAAATTCTCATATATATTTTATTACGTCAAAGTCATTTAGTGCATTTATAAGAGTTGCCAATTTTCTAATAGTTCGACCTTTGCTGAAAAGTCCAAATCCAAAGAGTCCTCTAAGATTTAATGCAATTTCTTAGCCATGACTCCCTGTGAAAATGAACATTAAACACTTCTAACCCAAAATGGAACTAGATAAATATTTCTATTTTAAAAGGTAGAAATAGGACAGAAATGAATGAAAACAAGTCCAATATTCAGCAGGGAAACCATGTCCAGAATCCAATGTAATCTGTGGCAAAATCTGAATTCCAAAGAGCATGTATGGTTCCATCTATATCTCATTCCTGGTGGTTGCAGAACTCATGGCTTTTCTTTATTTTTTCTTTAATTTTTTTTATTTTTGTTTTATTGAAGTACAAATATCAATGAGATAGTAATAAGATACCTTGAAAAGATGGATTTGATAAATTAATACATTGCAATCTGTTTTCATAATGTTTTGGTATCATAGAAGGTCCATACATGATATTATACTTACAGACATTATTACACCATATGCCTCATACCAGTAAATTAAGAGAGTGTAGCTCTTTGGGTATCTTACTTTTTATACCTGAATTATACCAAAGATTCAATAATTAATACTTTCTACCTTGGTATATTCCTAGTGGTTGTCCATAGTACTAGAAGCTGGCATAATATCTTGTCCAATCACTATTAGTGCAAATCTTGCCTCTCATAGAATTATATAGAAGCACAGAGTTATCTATCCCAATACTGTCCATACGCACACATCATGATTGTTCCTTTCTATAACACTTCCTTTGTCTACACCAGTCAAAGATGGGCACTGCATTGTCATTCAACTAATTTAGGTGCCTGAACTCAACACCACAATCCAACACAGTTCAGCATTCCAGAACAATAGTGAGTTATCCGAAGAATTTGTCGACCATAGCCTTTTACACCTCAACTTAATATTATGGCCCTGCGATGTATACATCATTTTTATACCTCTCTGCTGGATAGTTAAGACCTAGATAGAGAAAGACTTATACAGCAATACATGTATTTTATGTTTCTTATGAGGTCAGTGAAGTCCCCTCAGGGTTTATCTTGTAGTCATGTACCTTATTCTGTAGATCCTTTGTCTGTGTCATCCATGTGGATGAGTCACGGCCAATGCTTGACCATTTTGTTCTCTGTGAGAGCCTGAGAGAAAGTTTTTTCTCAATGTGACTCTCCCCAGGCACATTATAGAACTTCAGTCTCTTTACTCTGTGGCTCCATAATCTCCTTGTTCAGAAAATTTGGAGCTCAACTGAGTTTCATGATGTTGCAGTACAGGTTCTCCTATGTTCTGAGTCTTCACTGACCTTGAAAGGCTAGGGCCAAAATGTTGGCTGGCCTAGAGGCTCTTCTATTTCTCCAACTCTGACTTGTGAACTTAGGTTGTTAACCATCCAGAAGAAAAGCTGATTAGTATCCTGTAGCATATGCCATTCACTTTGCCTTATCTGCCTCAATTGATTTTAGTTGTTGTATGTTTCCTTTTGTATTTCTGTTTTTTGCTTGGTATACTAGGGAGACTATGCGATATTTACACATGTGTGTCTGTTTTATTTCACGTATGAGTATATGTTCAAGTGGCATCCACTTCAGTATAAATGCTTCAAACTTATCATTCTTAATAGCTGAGTAATACTCCATTATATAGAAATACCACAGCTTTTTCAACCAATCCTCATGTGATGGACACCTAGGTTGTTTTCAAGATTTTGCTATCACACATTGCACTGATATAAACTTAGGTAAGCATATATCTCTATGATACAATGTATCCAGATCCTTTGGGAAAATTCCCAGTTGGGGGATAGCTGGCTTTAATGGGATTTCTAGTCCTACTTTTTTGAGGACTCTCCACACTGACCTCCACAATGCTTGTACAGTCTACAATCCCACAAGCAGTGGAGAATTGTTCCCTTTTCCCCACAACCTCTCCAACATTTCTTGTTGGTTGACTTCCTTATGATAGCCATTCTTTCTGGCGTGAGATGGTATCTCAGTGTTGTTTTTATTTGCATTTCATGGGTGACTAGTGATGTGCAGTATCTTTTTATATATTTACGCGTTTCTTTAATTTTGTCCTCTGAGAAGTGTGTATTGATCTGAGATGCCCATTTCTGAATTGGGTCTTTAAATCTGAGGGCCCTGTTATATCTTAGTTCTTTATATATTCTAGACAGTAGTTCTCTGTCTGATTGCTTATTAGTCAGGAGTTTTTCAAAATTTGTGGGTTGTCTTTTCACTCTGTTGACGATTTCTTTTGACATGCAGAAGCTCCTTAAGAAGAGGTGATCCCAGTCGTTGATTCTTTCAAGTGTTTCCCATGCAAATATATGTTTGTTTATGAACTCTTTACCTACCCCTATGTCTTCAAGAGTTCCTCCTACTTTCTCTTCCAGGAGATTGTTTCTGTTTTAATGTTTAGATCTTTAATCCATTTTGACTTTAACTTAGTGCATGGTGATCAAGCTGGGTCAAGTTTCAGTTTTTGGCATGTAGAAAGCCATGTTTTCCAGCAGCATTTGTTGAAGAGCCTATCATTTTTCCAGTGAGCTTGTTTAGCACCTTTGTCAAAGATCAAGTGGCTGAGTGTGATTGCAGCTGCCTCTGCATCTCCTAATCTATTGCACTGATCCTCAGGTCTATTTTGTTGCCAATACCATGTTGATTTTATCACAGTGGCTTTATAGTATAATTTCAAATCAGGAATTATGATGCCTTGTCTTTATTGGCCAAAACTGCCTTTGCTATTCTAGGTCATTTGTGGTTCCAAATAAATTTTAGGAATGATTTCACTGGGTCTGTGAGGTACGTTGGTGGCAGTTTGATAGGGAATGCAATAAATCTGTACAGCAATGTTGGGAGTATGGCCATCTTCATGATGTTGGTTCTTCTTATCCAGGAGCATGGAATATTTTTCCATTTTCTGAAATCTTCTATAATCTCTTTTCTTAGGGTGTTGTAATTTTCAGTGAAAAGATCTTTGACTTCCTTGCTTAAGTGAATCCCAAGGTATTTTCCTTTCCACGGTGCTATTGTAAAAGGTATGGTTTCTATAGTTTCCCTTTCAGTGTGCTTGTTATCTGTTTACAGGAATGCTATTGACTTTTGAGTATTGATTTTGTATTCTGCTATGCTACTGAATTTCCCTATCAGTTCTAGTAGTTTCTTGGTGGAATTTTTGAAGTCTTCCAAGTAAAGTATCATGTCTTGTGCAAATAATGATAATTCAACTTCTTGTGTACCTATTCTTATTCCCTTAATCTCTCCCTGTTTTCTAATGGCTGCTGCAAATGATTCCAAGACTATATTGAATATGAGGGGTTACAGAGGACATCCTTGCCTTGTACCTGATTTAAGAGTAAAAGATTTCAGTTTTTCCCCATTTAGGATTATATGAACATTTCGGTTGCAATAGATGGCTTTTATCACATTAAGATAGAGTCCATCTATTCCAATTTTCTGTAGGACCTTGAACATAAATGAGTGTTGGACTTTGTCAAAAACTTTCTCTGCATCAATTGAGATGATCATGTGGCTTTTACATTTCAGTCTCTTAATACAGTGTATTCCATCTATAGATTTTCAAATATTGAACCATCCTTGCATCCCTGCGATGAATCCTACCTGGTCCTGGCATATGATCTTCTTGATGATTTGCTGCATTTTATTTGACAGGATTTTGTTGAGTATTTTTTCATGTATGTTCATGAGGGAGATTGGCTTGTAGTTCTCCTTTTTGGTTGTGTTTTTCCCAGGTTTTGGAATCAGTATTATACTTGCCTTCAGAAATAATTTTGGCAGGACTGTTTCCTTTTCAACTTCATTGACGAGTTTGTGGAGTGTGGAGATTATATCTTCTATGAATTTCTTGTAGAATTCAGCTGTGAATCCATCAGGACCTGGATTTTTCTTTGTTGGTAGGCTTTTTATTGTGTTTCGTATTTCGTTGGCTATTATCGGCTTATTGAGAGTTGTTATATCTTCTTGATTCAGTTTTGGTAACTTGTACCTTTCGAGAAATCTGTTCTGTGTGCATAAAAATTATCGAAGTAACTATTGATAATCTTCTGAATTTCCATGGGTCTGTGGTGATTTCACACTTTTCATTCTTTATCGCTTGTACTTGAATTTTCTTTTGCCTCTTTTTGATAAGGTTGTCAAGAGGTTTATCAACTTTAGTTAGGTTTTGAAAGAACCAACTTTTTGATGTGTGGATTCTTTGAACTGTATTTTTCATCTCAATTGAATTAATTTCTGCTCTAATCTTTATGATTTCTTCTTGTCTTTATGCTCTGGGTTTCATTTACTCTTCTTTTTCTAGATTTCAGGGGTGTTGTACCTAATGTTGTATTAGGGTACTATTTTGTTCCATTTTGTTTTCCTCATGTGTGAGTTCATTGGTATGATTTTCCCTCTAAGAACTGCTTTCATCACATCCCATAAATTCCATTGAGTTGTGCTTGAATTTTCATTGAATTGTAGATATTGTTGAATTTCTTGTTGAATTTCTTCTGCAACCCATTGATTGCTGAGTAGGGTGTTCTTTAGTTTCCATGAGTTTAGTGGGTTTTTCTGGTTTCTTTTGTCATTTATTTCCAGTTTCATTGCATTGTGGTCAGATAGTATGTATGGGATAATTTCTATTTTCTTGCATATACTTAGGCATGACCTCCGGACTAGTATGTGGTCTATTTTGGAAAATGACCAGTGTACAACTGAAAAAAATATGTATTCAGCTGTGGTTGTGCGGAACACTCTATATATGTCCAACAGACCCATTTGTTCCAAGCTCTAGTTCAGTTCTGTTACTTCCTTGCTAATTTTTTGTCTGGTTGACATATCTTTGAGATAAGGGTGTTTTAAGGTCTCCTGTTAAGATTGTGTTCTTCGACATTAAGTTTTTCTTTTCCCTTAAGATTTGTCTTACATAGTTGGGTGCTCCTGTGTTTGGTGCATAAATATTTATGAGTGTTACTTCTTGCTCTTGAATTTTTCCACTGACCAATATATAGTGGCCTTCTTTGTGTCGTTTCATCATTCCTGGTTTGTAGTTGAGACTGTCTGAGAACAGAATTGCTGCTCCAGCTTTTTTCTGAGGTGCTGGGGCATGTAGTATTGTTTTCCATCCTTTGACTTTGAGAACATGAATGTCCTTTTGCGTTGTGTTTCTTGTATACAGCATATTGTTGGATTTTGTTTCCTAATCCACTGTGCCAGTCTATTTCGCTTAATTGGAGAGTGAGTCCATTTACATTGATGATTATAATTGAAATGTGCTGACTTATGTTTGTCATGATATTTACCTGGTGTTGTTTACTCCTTTGTAACCTGTGTTTAATTGACTGTCCAGTTTAGTGGGTTCCTTCCATTCTCTTTCATGGAGTTTTGGTCACTTTCGTCTCTCTCTAGAACATCTTTCAGCAGCCTGTGAAGAGATGGCTTTGTCATCATGAAATTCTTTAGCTGTTCTTTGTCGTGGAAGTATTTCCCTTCTCCATCAAACTTGAAAGAGAATTTTTCAGGGTATAATAGTCTGGGTTGGAATTTGTTTTTGTGTAGGGATTTGAGAACTCTGCTCCATGATCTCCTTGCCTTCATTGGTTGTGTAGAGATGTTGGCTGTAATTTTGATGGGTTTTCCTTTGAATGTGAGCTCCTTCTTCTCTCCAGCAGGTTTCAGTATATTATTTTTGTGTTGGATTTCTGGGATCTTAAGTATTATATGTCTCGGTGAGTTTCTACTTCGGTTGAAGTTATTTGGTATTCTTTATACTTCGGTGACCTCAATGTTGGATTGTTTCCTCATATTTGGGAAGTTTTCTGTGACTATTTCTTCCCAAATTCTTCTTATGTCATTTCTATTGACTCCTTCATTCTTGTTGATACCAATTATTCTCACATTGTTCATCCTGGCATCATCTTTCAGGTGATGGATTATTTTTTCCTGCATTCTCATTGTTTTTAAGAGATCCTTTTTCACCTTTTCACTAGCTGCTCCGGCATCTTCAAGATCTGAAACTCAGTCTTCACTTTCACCCAAACGGTTTTGTAGACTCGTGATTGCTATATTTAGTTCTTCTATAGCTTTTTGACTGCGTTTCATGTGTTTTATTTCTTTTCTGTATTGCTGTTTCAAGGAATCCATCATATTTCTGATCTCGTCAATTTTTTATCCATGCCTTCTTTAGAGGTCTTTATTAGTTCTTTTTCTGCAGTTTTTCTTCCCAGTTGGGTATCCTCTGTATATTTCTGTGCTTGTTTCTGTATTTCAGATGCTACGATTTCAAGGAATTATTTTTTTTCAAAGAATTCTTTTTTGGTTTCAGAACTTATTTCTGTTTTGAGTTCCTCATGATCTTTCTGCTGTTGTTTCTTTGCTTCAGATGCTGTTAATTCATGTATTTCACCTGGAATACTGGTCTCTGTCCTTGTTCGGGATGAGCATATTTTTTACACCCAATGTTTCTGGAATTCCTTCTTTATTTCAGATAGTGTGTATTCAGATGTTTCTTTTTTAATTTGGGGAATTACTTCTTGTTTTATTTCCTCTATCACTTTCTGCTGTTGTTCCTTTGCTGCTGTATCTGTTAATTCATTCATTGCAGCTGTGCTAGTGTCCTCTGCTGTTACTCGTGGACTCGAGGTCTGGCATTCGGTTTTTCCCCTTCTCTTTGTCATTTTGTATAGCACTGACCTTTGACCTTTGGTGTGGAGCTTTGGTGCAGCTATAACCTTAGCTTATTATTAGATTCGGGTGCCAGTCTATTAAGTTTGAGGTTATCCAGGCATGCCTATCCTAGATGTAGCTGTTGTGTTCAGTTCCTTTTTTTTTTTTTTTTTTTTTTTTTTTTTTTTTTTTTTTTTTTTTTTTTTTTTTTTTTTTTTTGCTGCAGCTCCTTTGATTCCCCTCTGTTTGTTCCCTCTTCAGACGAGCATGAACCAAACTGGGATGCAGAGAAAGTAATTAAAATTCCCAGTCTTAGCTAACTTTGGGGCGAGGATCTGGAAAATTGCAGTTGTCAGCCCTCCTGTGGCAGGCAGGTCACTCTCTAGGTGGGCGGGTCTTTGCTTTGGTGGGTCTTCTGAGCTCACAATAGGATATTGGATGATCTTATTCACTGAGTAGGTTGTCCTGGGTTGGCCAGCCTGTGCTGGGTCTGGGTCTACAGGCCATAACCTGAGAAGGCTGGGAAAAGTCCCTTCGGTGCAGCGGGCTTCAAACCCTCACTCACAGGCCAGGGTACGCTGGGTTGCGGGCCATGGTGTGGGACCAGCGATTGCTGAGAAATGTCCCTCCAGTGTGGCAGGGTTGGAGTTTTCACTCCAGGCTGACCTGCACTGGGTCTGGGGTCCTGGGATGGGACCGGAAATTGCTGGGAAATGTTTCTTTGGAGCAGTGGGCCTGGAGCTCTCACTCGGCCACAGAGGGTGGGAGGCAGGGAATCCCTAGGAAATTTCTCTCTGGCACGGTGGGCCTGGATTTCTATGCTCACTGTGCTTTGATGACCAGGGAATAGGGGAAATTCCCACTTGCTCTGTGGAGTAGGGGATCTGGGGAAGTGCTGTTGAGTGGGTCCTGATGTTTCAAGCTAGTCACTGGTTTGGAGGGCTTGGGGGCAGGAATCCAGGTAGCACACATTGAACGAAGCCAATGGCTCTCCCTCAGACTCACCACACACTGATCTGGGAAGCCTGGTGAGTTATGCAAATTCCCACTCACTGGGAGAGCTTGGGGCAGGATCCCGGAGGCTGCTGGAGTCAGCTGCTGTCTCAGGCTGGTTTCTGGCTGGGTGGTGTGGGCAGGATCGAGTAGGCTGCTGGAAGGGGCTGCGCTGTCTTGGGAGGTCTCTGGTGTGCGGTGGGTGTGCGTAGGATCAAGGGGGATGGTGGAGTCGGCCACGCTGTCTCTGGCCGGTCTCTGGTCATGGCTTTTGTTTTGGCTAAAACAAAACAAAAGCAGTCATGCCCCAAAGAGCAGTCATGCCACTTTCTCAACATCCGACTGCTTTGAAATTTATTCTACCAGATCCATTAGTCTCCTGACCTTAACCCCAGTCTTATGTAAATCTTTGGACTTGAAAAAAATATGGGCAAATTTTCTTCCAGAGCACAACACACAGGGTCTGGAGTTCAAAAGCCAATGTAGTGTTTTTACTCATTAATTCTGGATTTCCTCAGAAAACCCACATTCCTGGATTTTCCAATATTCCTTGGTCTCCACTGAACCTTCAGCTTTACACAGCCTCATACACTCTCTTCACATGAAGTAATTGGCTAGACTCCCAAGCTAAATTCTGGTGGAAGTCTTCCTGAATTCACAACTCTGGCATTCTGCATAAACCTAAAACCAGTATCACATGGATGATTCCAAATTCTGCTGCCAGCTGAAACAGTAGTTAGGCTTCCTTCTCTCTCAGCTGAAGGAATTGGTTGCTTGGATTACTAAGTGTTATGAACCAAGTATCAAGGAACAAATTCTCTAGGCCACCACCATTTTGAAGCATGGTACTCTAGGTTTCCCTTCTCAAGCAGTATCTTTCACCTTTGAAGTTTGATGCTGCAAAGGGTGGAGTCTTACTGGATCTTGTGGTGTTCTCAAGCCATCTTTTCAATTCTCCTGCTCCCTTTCAGCAGCTAATCTCTCTTCTCCTCTATATTCAAAGTCAAAAACTTTGCTGGAACTTTATTTCAGGACAAGCTCAAAACTTTTAAAAATAATTCTGATGAGATCTTTGCTCTTGATTTTAAACCAGATATGGCTAAAGCCCCAAAGATCAGTCATGCCACTTTCTCAACATCCGACTGCTTTGAAATTTATTCTACCAGATCCATTAGTCTCCTGACCTTAACCCCAGTCTTATGTAAATCTTTGGACTTGAGAAAAATATGGGCAAATTTTCTTCCAGAGCACAACACACAGGGTCTGGAGTTCAAAAGCCAATGTAGTACTTGTTTCTAACTAAAACTTTTGAACATTATCTTTGCCAGATATGTTTCAGCCTTATGAGCACTAAGCAGAATCTTCCCTCAAGTTTAGCTTATAGAATTCCAGATGCTTCTTCATCTACAATTTCCAAAACTTTCCAAACTTTCAACATAAGCCAGTTCCAAAGGCCCCTGAACCATATAGCTAGATTGTTTCTTCTGGTACACTTAGTACCAGAAATTGCATTACTTTTCTCATTGCTGGGACAAAAAATTGGACAATCAAAGCTGAAGGAGGAACAGTTAATTTCAGTTTATATTTTGTAGAGGGTTCAGTCTGTAGTTGGCTGCCTACAAGGCAGAATTCCATGGCAAAGGAGCATCACAGAAGAGAAATAACCCATGGCAAAGCAGCAGAAAATGAAAAGTAGTTGCAGAATACTTGCCTTTCCCCACTCTCTTTTTATTCCATCTTATGTATAATCCTATTGCTTGGTACCATCCACTCCCAGAACAATGCTAATTTCAATCAGTAGAGAAACATAGTAGTACTCATCCTTAATCCCAATATCAAATGCCCTAGATCCATCCAGGTCCAAAAAGCCCCACCTATGAGTGCATGAAATTTTTGGTTAATTTCCTAATATAAAAATAATAACAGTGAAGCGACTTTCAGGTATGAGATATAAAATAGATTTTTCCCTACTTGGACTAGTTAAATTACAAACATTCTTCTACAATAATAGCATTCTGAAAATGTTCATTCATAAACCACTAATCTTGCAAGCATTTATTGACTTGCATATTGACCAGAAGTATATAGATCCCCTAATCCATCCTATTCAGTGAGGTGGGTATTGCAGACTAAACATGGATACACGGTCCCTTCTCTTAAGAAGTCAGCATCATGGTATTAGTTTTTATTTGAGAGTTATGCATGGCATAAAGATGTAAGTGCATCTGATCTCTTGTTATCAATTCTACTTTTAAAGTTTTATATCTTGAGGAATGACAACAAATTGACCTATGTCTGAATATTGCATGAGAAACAGACATCAAGATGTATTAAATATCCTAGTTTTCAAATTATGAGACATTTCAACAGTGGAAAATAGGGTAGAGACCAGGAAAGGCTGGGAGAGATGGCAGAGCCCAATTTAAACTTGACCCTAAGGGCATAAAATTCTAGTGAGAGTGTCCTCGACTTCTGAAGACTAAAAAACAATCAAGAAGGGCTTAAGGAGCCTTGTTGATTGAACTGCTTAAATAACTTTGACACACTTATTCGAGAGCAGCTTGTGTGGAGTGGGAGTCTGGAGCAAGACCTGTAATGGATTTTAGAGCACAGCAGCTGTGGATCTTGGTCAATTATGCTTATTATAGTATACAGGGCTCCGATAAGATCCTCCCTCATCCCCTTATTCCTTTACCCCATTCTGGTCATGCTCTCCTCTTTCTCCTTCAGTTTATTCCTGAAAGTGGAACCCACAGCATTCTATGATCAAATTCTCTCTCTACCACTAAACTACATCTCAACACCTGTCTTATTTTTATGGCTACCATAGTCCACTACAGAATTGTAATACTTATGCAGAACATACATAATTCCTTTTTTCATATTACCTTAAAGGAAGTACAGTACATAGTTCCACAAGAAGAACATTACTAGTTTTCTGCTATAAAATCCACCAAAAGTTATAGTGCAACAGAAGAAATTGATCGCCTGGTTGCTCTTTAGAGAAACACTTGAATCTCAGTTGTCCTATCTTTTTATGTTTACCTGATCTGTGCCCTATATTGTTATACAGATGTTTTCTTTTACTGGTGCTCTATACTGAATGTGATACTTTAGTGAAACCACTGGAAGAAGCTATAACTTATTTGTGGCAGAGTTCCCTCAGGTGTGTTCATATTCACTTTTCCAAATCTCATTAGTCATTTAGATATCTATTACTAAATGCATAGCACCTGTTGCAAAAGGAAGCAGGATGTCATTTTTATACATTTTCTCCTTTTGACTCTGTGTCAGTCAGGGTATGCTAGATTGCACTTCAGTAAAATTTTAAAAAAATTGCCATGGCTTGAATCGGTACAACTTTATTCTCTCTTACCTTTTGTAAGCTGGCTGGAGCTATTTTCTCTACCATCCTTATTTCTGAACCAAAGCTAATGGAATAGCCATCATACGTATTATTGCTATGTCTTGTGATAAAATAAAATTATTATGTGGCCAACCATGCAATACTTCTTAAGTCTTCTTCCAGAAATGACATACGTCTCATTATTTTGATCCAAATCACTCAAATGATTAAGCCTTGATTTAAAGGGATGAAAAGTTATATACGTCCACAGGAAGCCATACATGTTCATGTACACTAATATAGAGAATTTGGTCCCACACTGGAAAGTCCATAGCCTGCTACCTCAAAAGATATCTGGAACATAGTAGGTGTTCAATAAAGATCTGTTGAGAGAATGAGTGGAATTTATACTGAAACTGGAAGTGCTTTTGATTTCCAAGCATCTTTTCATTGCATCAGGTATCACCCAGACTGACTCAGTAGAAATGTAGAGTAGTTTAAGAAGTTTACAATTGGAACGGTAGGTAATGATCGAGTAGCCTGAAAGATTTCAGGAAGAAGTCCTTTGTGTGCGTGTGTAGTAATAAGGAAAATGATTGTTTTTAACCTGAAAATGGTAGTTTTTAGGTTTGACTCAAAAAGTACCTATCAAGTCAGGAAATGTTTATCAAAAGGTAATTTGTGGCCAACAACTGAAGACTATACTAAAAGGCAAAAGATCTGGAAATATAGGATATAGAGTTTGTTCTTGGAAAGTTGTGATTGGAAAGTGTTATTGGGAAGACAATGGAAATATGCATAAATATAGATATAAATATAATATATAAAATATAGGATGTATGGATATATATATATATGCATACAGTATATAAAAACTAGAAAAAGTACTGTAAATGGAAAGAAACATTAACTTAGAATCTGAAAAAAGAAATTAGAATCTGATAAACCTGGATTTAAATCTCAGTTTCTTTGTGTTGTTTTTGTTGCTGTTTAGTACTTGGGATCGAACCCAGGGCCTCATGCCAGCTAGCAAAGTATTCCATCCCTGAGCAACAAACCCAAGTCCTTAGATTTTGTTTTTATGACCTTGGGTATGTATATTAATGTTTCTTTCCTTAATTTTTTTTTGGAGGGAAAAGGGATTGAACTTAGGCTCTCGTGCTTGCCAGGGAAGCACTTATTCCACTGAGCCATCTCCCCAGCTTAATGTTTCTTTGTTTAAAGAAATAAGCAGGTCAATTATACCATTTTGGCATAGTCATAAACCCATATAATGTATTTGTTAGGGTAGGCAATTTAAGCCTTCCTTCCTTCCTTCCTTCCTTCCTTCCTTCCTTCCTTCCTTCCTTCCTTCCTTCCTTCCTTCCTTCCTTCCTTCCTTCCTTCTGTCTGTCATTTTGAGGTGGAGTCTCATTTAAGTTGCTAAGTTTCCAAGGCTGGGATCAAACTTTCAGTTTGCCTGCCTTAACCTCTCAGAGTGCTGAGATTACAGGTATGTGACACTACAGCCAGCTGACACTGTTTCATATACAGTGCATTGCGAAAAGAATATTTTAGCCAAGTTCAACACACACACACACACACACACACACAAACACACACACACATATATATGTGTATATATATATATATATATATATATATATATATATATATATATATATATGTTTGCACACACACGTGATGTAGTGGACATAAAAAGAGTGACAGTAATGTTAGGAATTCTTTTTCATAGGAACAATGTCAGCTAAATGTGGGATGGATAGATCAATATGAAGCATCACAAGGTGAAA
>PVKA01035707.1:0-22407 GCA_004027165.1 Ctenomys sociabilis
AAAAAGTAGGAAGACCAAATATGGGAACTACAAAATAACAATATTTATTTAAAATCCACAAAGTAGAACGCGTAACTTAAGGGCAATACAACTCGTATAGTTCTGTCTAAGTCATACACCATGAGGGTGGTGTTGGTGTGTTTCATGTGGTGTGGATTGGGTGAAATCTCTGAAGTTGAATGTACAGGGAGCCCTAAGCAGCCCTGCCCGGGAGGACTCTGGAGGCCCTCGTCATCCCCACCTCTTCATTTTATGGACATGGATTCTGAGAGGTAACTGATTTGCTCAGGCCCTAGAGTAGGGGGATAACTGGGATAAATGACTGAGTCCCTGATCCTGGTCTAGCTCTTTCTAGGGCATCTTATTATCAGCCTTTAAGAACGACTTTTCTTTTGTATGATGCCAGAGGCTTCTCTGTCACTTTGGAAATTCTTGCAGAATGTGTCAAAACCATATTCCAAATTGTCATGGGTATCCACAATGAAAAATCTTGCAATTGAGACTTGCATCAGTAGTAGCCACACTTGTATTTTCACCTTTGTTAAAAACAAAACAGGGGCCGGTGAGGTAGCTCAGTGGTCTAAAGTGCCTGCTCAGGCAAGCGCAGGCAAGCGCAGGGGCCACACGGTTCAATGCCTGGCACCACGTGCTGTGCCAGCCCTGCCCCTAGGGCGGGCCGAGCTGGGCACAATAAACAAAACACCTCACAAATATCTTACATTCTGCCAGAGTGAGCACTCCCTCAAATCTTTAATATACTCTTGACTTCCGTTTCTTTTTCCAAGTTTCTTCTGCCACCTCTTTAAATATGTGATCATCCCTCTGTTATTTTTGCGTGTCGTCCTTGTGCAGGGGCCATGCTAATCTTCTCTGTATTGTTCCTATTTTAGTATATGTGCTGCTGAAGCGAGCACTAGTTTTAAGATGGATGTCCTATCAGATACCATTTATAGTCCTAGGACATGGAGTTAAATACTTACTTTTTTTTTTTCTCCAAATATCTCCTTGTATTACAATTATGAATTTTTTGGAAGGGCATTTTCTTACTTTGACATTAAACACTAAACTCTAATAAGCATGAAAACCCAATTTTTATAACCCCATCAGGTTTCTGGGACCAGTAATTGCATGTGCTTCTTCCATAGCAATTCAAGACAGTAATCCCATACTGTGTGCGGTTCGGCTTTAATTTTCATGCTGTAAACGTCGGGGCTGGTGAGTGATTTGCTTCATTGAGAAGTGCTCCTTTAGTGCCACTACAAATGATCGCTAAAAGGCTTTGTCAATTTTCAAAGCAGAAGGGCTCTTGTTGGGGAGGGTTACTTGGGCACCGTCCTTGTGAGGCATGGAGGACTCTTCCAGCAAAGGGGCAACTTGTCATGGTGAGGATGGGCACATAGCATAGCCCCATATATGCAGTGACTTGCTAGCCGACTTCTGTCCTCCCCTTCCCTCCCCTCCCCTCCCCTCCCCTCTGCTATCTTCTTCTCTTTTCTAGTTTTCTTGATAGCTCCAATAAACCAGAGTCTTTTGTAGAGAATAACCTTGGTTGCAGAATACGTAGATCAGAGAAGTATTATAAAGCTATGGCCTTAGAGCTAGTCCAGTGCAGCCTCTTTAGCTCCTGGGAACAAGGCTTTGCATGTTCATGCAAAAACTTGTATATGAACACTCACTGAGACATCATTCTTTTTTGAGAGGGGTACCAGGAATAGAGCTTAGGACCTCATGCTTGCCAGGGAGACACTGTGCCGCTGAGCTAAACGCTCAGTCCCTGCAACATCATTCTTTTTAAAATTATTTTTAAAAATAATTTATTTATTTGGTACAGGGTCATGCTCCATAGCTCAGACATATAGTGATCCTCCTGTCTCAGCCTCCCCAGTGCTAGGATTACAGGCATGTGCTACCATGCCTGGCTTTGGTGGCTGGCCCTCAGCCAGCATGGCATGCAGTACTGTACTGGGGATGGAACCTACATTCTTGTGCTTGGCAGGCAGGTACTTAGACCACTAAGCTATCCCCCCAGCCTGCAGCATCATTCTTGACAGCAAAAAGTGGAAGCAACATAAATATCCATTAATGGATGCATAAACAAAGCACGATACAGCCATAGGAGCACTTTTAGCCATACAAGCAGCGATGACACAACTGAGGTAGGTTACAACATGACTGAACCTGGAACATTCTGTGAGTGGAAGCAAAGTCACAGAAGAGCACCTATTGTTTGATCCCATTTATATGAAATATTCAAATAGAGAAATCTATGGAGGAAAACTTGGTTTTCTTTCCCATCTTGCAAGATGGCGGGTGAAAAAACTGAGAAGCCAGACACTAAAGGGAAGAAAGCCAAAGCCAAAAAATCTTCTGCCAGTGGTACTGGTAAAAAGGGTAAGGTGAAGGCAAACAAGTCCAAGTAGGGGCAGCCCCACTGCAGCCGAAATCCTGTCCTGGTGAGAGGAATTGGTAGGTACTCCTGATCCACTGTGTGTTCCAGAAGGGCTCTGTACAAGAGAAAGTACACAGCTGCTAAATCAAGGGCTGAGATGAAAAAGAAGGAGAAATTTCTTGTTACGATCACAAAACTGGTTGGTGGGGACAAGAATGGAGGTATCCAGGTGGTTAAGCTTCGAAAAATGCCTAGGTACTACCCTACTAAAGATGTACCCCAAAACCTCTTGAGCCATGGCAAGAAACATGTGTCAGCACGTGAGGAGACTCCGAGCTAGCATCACTCCTGGCACCGTCTTGACCATCCTCACCGGGCGTCACAGAGGCAAGAGAGTGGTCTTCCTGAGGCAGGTGGCCAGTGGCTTGCTACCTGTGACTGGGCCTCTCAGCCTTAATCGTGGTTCTCTATGAAGAACACACCAGAAATTTGTCCTTGCCACCTCTACAAAAATTGATTATCAGCAAAGTGAAAATCCCCAAACACCTCACTGATGCTTACTTCCAGAAGAAGCAGCTCCGGAAGCCCAGGCACCAGGAAGGCTTCTTTGACACCAAGAAGGAGAATACAAGATTTCAGAATAGTGCAAGGTGGATCAGAAAGTGGTGAAACTCAGATTTTAGCAAAAAATCAAAGCTATTCCTCAGCTCTAGGGCTACCTGTGATCTGTTTTTGCTCTGACAAATGGAACTTATCCTCATAAATTCTTAGTAAGAAATTCTAAATTTCTTACTAAGAACCTAAATAACTGATACATTAAAAAAAAGAGAGAAGTTCATTGAGACAGAAAATGGTTTTCAATGGCTGAGGGGAAGGAGGTAGTGACTTCTAGTTTCTTTGTGGGATGAGAGAAATGCTGTAGAAGTCGATAGTCCTGATGGTTGCACAAATCTGTGAAGATCCTAAAAACTACTCAGGTGTGCACTTTCAAAAGGCGAATTATCTGGCATATCGTATCTCAGCAAAGCCCCTCCCAACCCACGATGGATGCCTATGCAATTTTTATGGTCCAACATTGAATCTAGTTGAGGGCGTACATAACAATGGGTTGCAGAAGCCTGTGATAAACCATCACCAAAACTGCCTTTTAAACTTATACTGGGCCTTCATCCCAAACTGTAGACAGCTTGTTAGGTATTGCTAAACAGTATCTGCCCATGCACTAAAGCAATAGTGCATGTATAAGGGTCAACACGTGGGATATAATAAGCAGTCATGTGTTGGAAGGGATAACACAATGCACAATGTGATATGCATAATCTCAGAAGATGCAGTGAGCTCTGAGGACACAGTGTGACTTTTCTAGAAGGTGGTTTGCATTTCTACATACTTCCGACTGTGGCCTTCCATTCTGTTTCAGCTCCTGGACAGACTGGGGCTGAGCACGGTGAAATCCAGACAGAGCCAGGGCTGGCCAGGATGGCAGGCATGTGTTAGAGGAAAGCTGGGCTTTAGCATCCCTTCCCCCCTTTTGTTCATCCCCACACCTCTCAGCCCTTCTGCTGACCCTCCCCAAAGCTACCTGCCTCCTGCAGGGGCCCTGCTTTATCCCATCCCCACCAATTATTGTATTGCTAATCCAATAATCAAATCAGTCCTATTTTGGTGATGGTAGAGAGTTGCGTGTCTCAGGCTATGTGTTCATCGTAAGGGCACCTTTTGGATTCAGTTATGTGGCTAACTCTGGGAAGAAGACCTGGGAAAGGAGAGAGAAGGGCAAATGAGTGAGTACTCGGGGTCCTTACATGCAGTGCACTGTGAGCAGCATTCTCTCACGTCCTCCCAAAAGCCCTGTGAGCTGGGCATCAGGATCCACATCCTGTAGAAGTGAAAATAGAGGTGCAAGGACCTAAGAAACATTCTCTAGCTGCCAGCTAAGTGGCAGGGCCAGGATAAAAGTCCAGGCTTTCCTGCCATGCTGGACCCTGATAAAGGTGTTCCTGATGGAACACGAGAGTCCACTGTGGTTCTGGGGATCTCCACCCATACTGATGGGTCTGGAGCTGGGCAGGACATTGTTTGGCTGTGGGCCGTTGGACAAACCATTAAACATCTTGCCACCTTGCCTTTCACATTCTTTGTCTATAAAGTACTTTGGGAGCCTATCCTATGAGAACCATAGAAGGACAAAGAAACACTGCCCTCTGGTATAGGCAAGAAGCCAGCGTTCATACTTGTGATCTACAAGGTCCTGTGGCTCTGTCTGGAAATGCACAGGTAGAGCACAAGGGCCCTGGGGAAATCCGATTTGAATAGCCACTGACTGACAACCACGGTAGCAGGCCTGGCCCCGTACTTGGCTTGCACAGGGCCCTGCCACTGCAGCAGGTTCTGCATGCTGAGCTCGCCTCCCAGGGCTGCCTTTTAAGGATGGCCCCTCCAATGCCAGCTGTCCCTGGATTCAACTTCCCATGAATGGCAGAAGCAGTAAGAATGAAAGTATTTCTTGCCCCTCTCCCCTGCTCTCCATCTTTTCCTACTCTTCTAGCTTCAATTAAGCGTTTCTTAATATATAGTTTACTCTCGGGAGACTGCACTAAGAAAGCTCCTAACTCATGGCAGGTAAATGTAGATTCTTAGTTTCAGCTCTGCTTGTATGTGCTAGGCATTTTAGTCTTTGAGATAATTTGTATTAAAAAATTCTGAAATTATCTTCTCCACATTTCCCTCATCATCAGTAAATTTTTTAAAAAATGCAAAATATGATTTTTCTTCCGAAAAGATCTCATGTGGCATATTCTTTAGTACACCACATTTCTTCAATGTTAGCAGAAGTTTTAGAGTGTTGTTTCTTTGAAAAATGCCTTTATCTTGAGCCCTTTAGAAAATAACCTTGTGTCTTGGCTGTTCTATTTATGGAGAGAGGTTAAGGAATTTTGTTGTTGTCACAGAGATTCAAAACATGCTCTCTCCAGCCAAGAGAGGAGTCTCAGACAGAGGACAGAGGAGGACATAGCGACCTTCCTCTTGTCACTGTTGGAGTCCCGAAGACTCCATGTCTTCCCTCTATTCCCTGTTTCCAACCTTCTGATGGGAGGAGTGGAGAGTGAACTTCATTGGCTTATTTGGATTTGGATTTGGTATTGGCACCTAATTTGGGCTAATCAAACTTCAGTGGGTTAGTTTAATATCATTTTCACATTAAAGGATTAGTGGGGAAATCTAGAAAGATTAAAAATCAGACGTAAATCAGCTTAGCTGTCTATGATGGGCTAGGAACATGGTAAGACAGGGCAAGACTGGCTCCCCTATGAAGTGGCAGTTTGGAATGACACAATGAATCTTATGTTTAAGAAAGTGAAATATATATTTGGAGGAATATGCATATTGTTAAAACAGTTCTATTTATGCAAAAGATTCATGTAACTTTATAAAGGTTTTCAGGGATTTTAAAGGATTTTAAGTGCTGTGTTAGACTGTACTAGTAACAGATGTTCAATGACATGTTTAAATTTTTGCTTTACTGAAAAAGCAATGGATTACTTAATATCTTCTTATAAAAAATCCCTTCAATGCCACTGCACTTTTAGTGTAGAACAGTAAGTTCATTATTTCTAAAAAAATAATTTGAGTAACAAAAGGGTTCCTAAAAATAAATATTACTTACTGGAGCCAGAAGATTTTATTTGTTAAAAGACTCCCTTCAGAATTCTAGTCTTTTGTGTCACTTCTTGTTCTTTTTCTACAAAGACAGATGGTGTCAGTAATTGCCTATATATTTAATTAAGTTAAAAAGCTACATTGGAAGGTTTTGGCAAAAAGTAGGAAATTTTGTGCTATGAGCTAAGGAGGAGAAAGTGGTGGTGTCAGACACCATTCTTTACCAAATACACAATTTTGGAATCTATGTGTGATGGAATGTGAGATTACATCTCATTAATTATCAGAACAAAGAGATTTATTGTCAAAGATAAAGCCCATTCTGGAAATCTGGATGGTGGATCTCTTCCACTTCTGACTAGCTGGATGAAAATGACCCTACCTGTTGTCCACATCCCCTCGTCCTTGACCTGGTACTTTACTGCTTATTCTAAACTTCTCTGGCATTAGGCATTTGCCTGGGACTCCTCACCTAGCCAGCTAATCATTGTAAAATTATTATTGGGGGGAGAAGCAGCAGCAACTTGTAGAAAGTGGCTTGGAAAACTGACTTAACCATTCCTGTAGTGTCTGTTTTCAATGTTCCCATCCCGTGAATCCACCTTCTGGCTTAATGGCAATATGGCGCTCCCAGCTGTGGTGTTGTATGCGGGCTGCGCATTTAAACTCTTAAAGCTTAAAAATGGCTACCACAACACTGATTTTACTCCATTTCGCTTAGTCATTAACATTTAATGATTACCTTATGTGCTGAGCACAAGGATGGAATATATTAAAAAAATAGAAGATGTGTTTTCTGGCTTTAAGCTGTTCAACTCAATTCAACAAGCAGATTGAGGAAATACAAGAGAACATACATTTTCTCTGGTGATGGTGGAGGAGAAGGGGGAACATTTTCAAAAGGAGTTTAGCATCAATCCACTGTAGTGCACAGTGTTTGCTGTTAATGATCACAGCTTGGCACCTGGACATGTCACGGCGGGAACCCTGTACTGGCCCGCCGATGGCCGTGTGACCTTGCACGTGTCACTGTACCCTCAGTTTCCACACTGCTATATGAGGTATAGTAATACCCACTTCTGAGGGAGTCAGGATTATGTTTACGACATGTGAAATGCAGAACAATGCCTGGCAGATGACAGAATTTCAACAAACAGTTGAGCTATCATTATTAATTATTCTGACCATCTGAGAGACTAGAGAATGAAGCGGAAGGTGAAGGAGGATTCATTAATATAGATCCCAAGTGGAGATGGATTTTGAAATATGTTTCAAAGGATGGGAAGTTGAAAAAAAAAAAGACAATAAGGAACGCAAGTCATGGGGATGAAGGTGATGCGCGGGAGGTGGGACGAGAGTGCGCACTGAGCACAGAGCCTTGCAGCTCGCCTGTTCCGGGAAGCGTGGCGCGCAGGATCAGTGGGGAGGGACAAGTGGTGCCACAGCGAGTGGTGGAGGCGGACAGTTCGGCCTGATTGTAAGAAATAAGGAAGGACGAGATCCAATTATCCGACAGATCTTCACTCTAACATCACGTTAGAGGAAAAATAACCAGTTAAAGCAAGTGTTAAGACAGCTTTGCAGAGCTCATACAAGTCAGTAGCCACAAACCACTTCCTAGGGTTCAGATCTAAAATGTTCCCCCAGAAGCTCAGGCCTTCAGGGATGGACTTTTAGAAGATGGCTGGGGGCACCATACTCATCAATGGATTTACCCCCGGAGGAGTTCATGGCTTAGATGTGGGGCCTGGCTGGAGGTGGCCTGGGGCTCACCCCTTGGGGACATTCTGGTCCCTGGCCTCCCCCTGGCCGTCTGCTTCCTGGCTGCCAGGGCCTGGGCAGCTTTCCTCTGCCATGTCCGCCCACCAGGCCACTCTGCTTTGGACAGGAGTAAGTACTGGCAAGGATGCTGCCTCTTTGTACATTGTTTAGAGGGTACGAACCAGTGTAGCCATCATGGAAAGGAAAATGGAGCTTCCTCAAAATATTAAGAATGTAAGTATTATAAGATCCAGTAATCACACACACACAAGCGCGTACACACACTGGACTATTAGTCATCCTTCAAACAGCGGGACGGCCCAGGAGCTGGCTTGGTGGTCTAAGTGCCTGCCTGGCAAGTGCAAGGACCAGAGCTTGTTCCCAGTACCGCATGCCAAGCCACTGCGCTGACCACTGAAACCGGGCATAGTGGTGCACACCTATAATCCCAGCGCTGGGGAGGCTGAGATAGGAGGACCATTATGAGTCCAAGCTGCATAACGAGACCCTGACTGACTAAATAAATAAATGATTAAAAAAAAAGAGGGAAATTCTGGTAGTTGTGACATGTGTGAACCTGGAGGACACTGTGCTAAGTGAAATAAGCCAAATGCAGAAAGCCCCACGGAGCGTTAAGCTGCTGACACTGTTGTTCCTTACTGAAACGGATTGTTGATTTGTAGTTCAGAGGTATAAAATTAGCCGGTAATTAGACTGTTTGATGTTGTGAGCCTGAAAATCAATCATGTATTAAGAAATAAATTAAGCATCTCTATAGTTTATTGCTACAGGTTGGCCTTGAACTCACAGTGATCCTCCTGCCTCAGCCTCCTAAGTGCTGGGATTATCGGCGTGCACCACCACACCCAGTAAGAAATAAATCATGCATATATAGATGTTATCATCAAAGATGAAATAAAATAAATTCAGACTTACAGAAACATAAAGTAGAAAGGTGATTACAGGAGGCAGGAGAAATAGATACTGCTAAAGGGTATGAACGTTCAGTTATGACATGAATAAGTTCTGGAGATCAAATATACTTGATGGATAGAGTTGATAATAATGCATCATACGCATAAAATTTGCTAAGAAAGTATATCTCACACATAAAACAAGGCAACTAAAAATAAAATAAAATGAAATAAAACAAGGCAACTATGTGAGATGATGGACATGTTAGCTTATTAATTATTTTACAGCGCATATGTGTATCAAACTATCACATTGCATGTGTCAAATACACACTCACTGGTTTGTCTTTAAGGCCTGGGTATGAACCCAGGGCACTTTGCATTCTAGGCAAGCACTCTAGTAATGACAACCCCTACACACAATTTTTGTCATTTGTGTGTAAGTCAAGCTAGCAGGCTAGAAAAGAACAATTTTGAAAGTGTCATTTTATCCCACAAAAGTCCTGACCATGGTTGACAGCTAGAGGTAGGAAGACTTTTGGGGTTGTATTGGTGGGGGGGTGCAGAGCGAGCTGTAAGCCTTTTGAGAGTCTTCTGCTCAGCCTTAGCATTAGCAGGAAGTATTTTCCTTTTCACCCACCCTGCAGATGTGGGATACCTCCTGGAAAGGGGAGGCCGAGGAGTGAGTGCAGATTCCACTGTCCTGGCAGAGTTTCTGGTGCTTGAAGTTAGTTAAAGACCTAAAAGTCCTGACAATAGTGTTTTAGCTTCTTTGATAGGGAGCAAAGAACTCCATGATGAGAGAGGGGCGTCTGAAGGAGTCCTGGGTGGGGCCACTGGATGTAAGCCGAGGCAGACATCTGCTATCTGCGGACCAACCAGTGAGCTAGCTGAGGGCTGAGGTTTGGGCTTGGGGAAACCAGCTTTCTGAATGCCAGAGTTTGCGCTGTAGAGGGTTAATGCAATATGTAGGGAGCAGTTATAAGGTAAATATATATATACATGGCAAAATTGGCTACAGTTTACCTGCATTTTCACTATGTAGGAGAATTTTAATTCTCACTCTAAAATCTGTCATCATTGGCCTGCGTTTATTGTAAAAGTCATCGTCATTACCATTATCATTACTATTATTTGTATATTACAGGTTTATTTCACTGACACAAATACTCAGACCTTTAAAGGGACCAGTCTTTTACTATAATGTTTCTAAATCCTTTGGGATGCATTTTCTCTTTACTAGGTATTAAGTTGTGATTAACAATGTGCCTATTATAACATTTAAAAGCACTGAATAATAGTCACTTCTGTTTATTCCAAAGACCTATTAAATTTTAATTTAGATATTCACTGTTAAACTTATATATAAATAAAATACCTTCCCTAAAGAGAAAAAGTAAATCTCAGTGAGCTCCCTCGGTGAATCCCTTATACATCTTGAAAACAGAGATAGGGAGATTTTTGCAAATGAGAGTACTAGAGGGGAACCCTGAAGTCTTCATTCATCCATTTAATAAATATTTATTGAGCATCTATTATATACGAGGGGGATATGAGGTGCTGGGTATACAGAAATGAAGAAAAGGGAACATTTCTGTAGATGTTGGTTTTCCCATTCCCTGAAATAAATTATTCATTTTTGATGTTGTATATCACTTTGAGATGGTGATAATGCTCAGTGACTTTTAAAAATAATGCTAATTCAATTCAGACTCCACTCACAGATTGAGAACCTGCTGAGGGCCTCTGTGACAGATTTACTTGTGGCTATGCCATCTGATTTAATAAGAATGGTACCTTTTATCTGTCTGCTCAGCCGCTCAGAACATCCTGTGAGGAAGGCAGAAATTCACCGCTTGTTAATAAGGGAAGAAAGCTTGGAGAGGTCCAAAGTGAGTTGTCCAAAGTACATATTGGTCAATGGAAAGGGTGCAACAGGAACCCTTTACTATAGCAATGAAAGTATTTTCAGACCTTTTTTACTAGGCTGATATTTAGAAAGTGTTAAATACAAGTTTTCAGAATACATGGTCACTTTTTTTGTTAGCGAGGCAAAATACCCAACACTCACAAATTGAAGGACGAGCGGTCGTTTTGGCTCACGGTCTGTAGCGGTGTCAGTCCACTGCCCACTGGCTCCAAGGCAGGCAGCAGGACAGAGGAGTCTGGCAGAGGAGAGCTGCTCAGGGCATGGTGGGCAGGAAGCCGGGAGAAGAGATGAGCCCTGGCAGGCCACGCCCCACTCGCCTGCCTCTTCTGACATACTCCACCTGCTCACACATTGTTAGCTATGATTCCCTATGATCTAATCACTGTCCAAACACGTGATGCTTGAGGTCTAAACCACGATATTAGTGTCTATCATTAGTGATGCCATTTTTGTCTTTCTCGTAAT
Source organism: Ctenomys sociabilis (assembly GCA_004027165.1). Lineage (NCBI taxonomy): Eukaryota > Metazoa > Chordata > Mammalia > Rodentia > Ctenomyidae > Ctenomys > Ctenomys sociabilis. Next base: position 11,120 of record PVKA01035707.1, read on the forward strand.
CTGTATTGATGATGGTCCTCAATTTCCTTATACTTAGGGCCATTACTAGGCACCTGCAGCTGTTTTTCCTCTAAACTCTTTCCTTAAAGATCATAGCCCCACCTGCTTTTAAAAGTTGTGATAATCAATGTTCATAAAATAGATGCTCAGCCGGGCGTGGTGGCGCATGCCTGTAATCCCAGCACTTGGGAGGCTGAGGCAGGAGGATTGTTGTGAGTTCAAGACCAGCCTGAGCTACAAAGTGAGCTTAAGGCCAGCCTGAACTGCATAGTGAGACCCTGTCTCAAAAAGACAAAAAAAAAAAAAAATAAATAAAAAATAAAATAAAATAGATGCTCACAGTTATTGAAAAATAAAGAAATTTTCCTCTGGAAATTTATTTGTTTCTTTTCTTTCTTCTTCTTCTTTTTGGTGGTACCAGGGACCGAACTCAGGACCTGTGCTTACCAGACAAGCACTTATTCCATTGAGCTATCTCCCTGATCCTACCTCGGGGAATTTCAACAGAAGCACTTTTGCTAATCTTTTTGTTTACAGAATTTTATATGAAGAAAAGGAATCGTCATATAAGTTCATATTTATATGAGTCAGATATGATGTCTGTAAGATATATCATCATTTTTTCCATATGTGTTTCTATCAACACTCTTTAGAACCTTTTTCCATATAAAATACACCTTTCTTTCCTCCTTTAATCCTCATCTTTTAACTCACATCCCACCTATTCTGTAAAAACCCTTTTTGATTGTTCCAAGCAGAAGTGTCCTTTCTCTTGCCTGAATTCACATGGCAAACCATTTGCTAGCTAAACCAACATTACATTTTTGTGTGTGTATGTGTGATACCAGGGATTGAACTCAGGACCCTGCACTTGCCAGACAGGCACTTATTCTACTGAGCTATCTCCCTGGCCCCTGACATTACCTTTTTGATGTCTCTTTTAATGTTTTATGCAGTTGTCCTTAAGCCTTTTCTAGCAATTCCTTTTTTTTAAAGCTGGTTTTCCAGCTGGATTGTGAACTTCCTAAGGGCAGGTACTTTTAGCGTCTTGCAGCTTTTGTAGCACTAGCATAATGGCTTATATATGATATATGCTCAGTGAACACTTGTTTCATTGACAGTTTCCCAAAAGTGAATAAATAAGCTCAAGAGATCTAGATCGTCGAAAAGTTCCAGAGGTCTTCTTGCCAGTCAACAAATGGGGCCAACATTGTGTTCAATATCTCAAAGAGGCCAAAGGAAAAAAAAAAAAAAAAAAAAAAAAAGCAAAACTTAGTGTATTTTCTAGCAGATTTCAGAATCCATCCAGGCAATATTTATGCCTGTGAGCCTCGTAGAGTAGACGACAACTGTGTGCATGTATGTAAAGTGACCCTGGGTGATAGTTGTGAAGTAGTTGAAAGGCACGTGTCAGGACACAGCAAGTCCTGTCTTTCCCCTCAGGACCTGGAGGGGGCAGTGTAGGCCCTCCTTGTTAATAAGGTGCAGGTCAGGCCCTCCTCAAACTGCAGCCTTTGGTAGGTAGGAACCTACCCCTCATGGAACCCACTAGCCACCGCACATCAGGACTTATTATGGTTTGGAAACAGCTTTGGCTGCTGTTTGTTTAGGGGTCGGATCCCTGCACTGGGTCCCCCCCACATACACACAAGAAGGCCAGATCTACACCATGCTGGCCCTCCACCATGACAGCCTTCCCAAGCACGGAAGATCTGCCTGCAGTGTCTCCCTCTGTAGGATCCTGGAATCTCAGTCTCAAGGCCACTCTTGGGAGACGTTCTGTGCCAGGCCTCAACAGCTCTGTGGCCTTTTATTCCCTAAAGGCCCTGTCTTCTACCCAAGGCTCTCAACACTTAAGCCCTACATTTTCCAAACTGTCCTTCTCTTCTGCTACCTGAAAGCTGTTCGCACCTCTGTGAGTCTAGATGGAATTTTCCAGTCCCAATGGGAGCTGACTCACAGGCTGCCTGTCCTCAGTGCACCACTCATGTTTATTGCTTCCCCTCGCTTCCAGGTCCCGTTGTCTCCTACTGTGCCAGTGTGGTGGGCTACAGATCCCAGCTGGGGCCAGAATGTGAGAGCTTGGGTGTGTGTAAAGGTCGCCTCAGCTTTCTGCTTCTCATGTCTAACACTTGACTTTTATAAGTGAATTAAAGTTATGGAAATACTTTGTAAACTGTAAGCTTCAATACAAATTTATGGTTATATTCAAATTTTTGTCTTATTAGAAGTAAAATATACGGTTACTTCTGAAAATGAAAATACCAGGGCTAGGGGTATAGCTCAGTGGTAGAGTACATGCTTTGTGAGCCCCAGGTTCAATCCCAGCACCAGAAATAGACACATCAACAAAATTTAAACATTAAACATAAAAAAAGAAAATGCAGAAAGCACAAAACAGTGATCCCTTCTGTTAGTTTTCTATTGCTGTTGTAACAAATTGCAGCAAATTTCTGGCTTAAAACTATAGACAGGGCTGAGGACATAGCTCAGCAGCATTAGCACCTGTCTGGCCAGCACAAGGTCCTGAGTTTGACCCCTGGCACCAAAAACAAAAACAAAAAATAGTAAACAAAGAACTTCTAAAGCATAAGTTCTTTATATTCAAAGAGCTTCTGAAAATCAAGGCTTATGTTGTAGTCAAATTTAAAAGGGACAAAAGACAGGAGGCAATTAGGAGAAGAGGTAAATGTGGGACAAACATGAAAAGTTGTGCAACATCAGTACAAATCTGTTGACCAGGCAAAAAACAAGAGGTTGGAAGCATGCAGGTCTCTTTGCTGGCATCAGTCACAAGGCATGCCAGGAAGTCAATCCGGGTGCTTTCTGAGGTGATGTCACCTGCAGAGTGACAAGAGCCTGTGCCTATGGTTTGCAAGCAACCTCTAGTCCACACAGAGAAAAAACTACTTTCCTGGCTAATGGGAGGAGGTCCCTTGGCACAGTCACCTGGGACTCCCTCCAATGTTCTATTAACAGCTGTTATTCAAATTGCCACATACACAAGGATTAATGGGAAGGGATGAGGACTCCTATTTATCTATTTCACTCATCCAAGCAGTGTTTGCCCTCCTTCTCCAAACAGTTCAGCAACCCCACCCTACATCAGCTAGAGAATCTCACTCATTCAACAAATATTTACCAAACACTTACTTTGTCTCAGGGCAAAGATAAGTGCTAAGCATACGATGGGGAGCAGAAAGAGACCCAGTGCCTGCTACAGGGAGCTCCCGGGCTGACTGCAGGAGGAGACAGTGCTAACTTGATAATCATGTAAACAAGCTTAAACCTGCAAGTGGGATGAGTGATAGGAAAGAACCGCAGGCTAATACAAAACAGCAAGATTTGACTTTACCACAGAGATCAGGAAAGGCTTCTGTAAGCAGGTGAGGGCTGAGTTGAAACATGATGGTAAGGAAAGGGAACTTAACAAGCTCAAAGGAAGAGGCCCGAGCTTTTCAGCCGGAGGGGCTGTGTGTGCAAAGGCCCGAGGCAGAGGCAGTATGAGGAAGTAAGACACTAAGGCTGTGTGGCTGGGCCAGAGAGAAAGAGAGGGAGGGAGGAGAGTACACCTGACCAGGTACGTGAGCCCAGCCAAGGGCGGGGCAGGTCCTCTCCCAGAGGCCCAGGCCAGTGATCAGCCCAGGGGAAGCCAGAGCTGTGCAAAATCTCTTTCACCACTGTGTGAAGGGTCCCTGTCACAAACAGTTAATGATGAAGTATACGTCCAGGTGCCTTGGATCTCACCTTTTCTCCTCAGCTCTGTCTCTTGGGGAGGTGCCCCCACCTCTCTACCCCCTGCTTCCTGCCACCTTGGCCTCCAGGGCCCGCTCTTCTGTCCTCCTGAACCCCAGGCAGATTTCTGAATGCCCTTCAGTCTGTGCTTTTCTTTTAGCCTGTGGGTTGGAGAACAGAATGCAAAACCAATAGAGGGCCTGGGAAGACAACTGGAAAATGGTTATTGAACAAGCCGAACACTGCCCAAAACATGAACTCCTGCTTCGAAGCCACCATCCAGTGAAATGGAGGGCAATAAAGCTGAGGATAATGAATCCAGAGCAACTACAGTCCACCTATGCTGCTGGACGGCCAGAGGATATGGTGAGCAGGAGGCTGCATGTCCCTTTCATCCTTCAGACAGAGGCCTGAATGTCCAATACGAGAAGATAATGTAGCAACCGAACAGTTCAGAGTATGAGTTCCATGAGGTAGTTGTGAATGCCACTCAACATTATCACTCTGGTGGGGAACAGCAAAGCAAAACTGGCTAAAACTTATTTACCCAGAATGTTGTACATCAGAGCTACACATGTGCACATGAAGAATGTCACAGCTGTAACCTTGATAACTAAAAGAGCGTGGCAGAATAATAAAGCACAGATGTCACAGTCTGTAAAATCTAAAGACAGGCATGAATGAAACCCTATCCTGTTTCTAGGTATATCCACTACAGGAAGAGTGTAACAAAAGGAAAGCAGTGCAAGCCCCCAAAAGCACATGGACACTCTTGCCTGCCCTCGGAGGAGGAGGAAGGGCTGGGCTTTTAGTAAGGAGAGCGCAGGTTAAGCAGAACGGGGGCGTCTAATTATTTACATCTTGTAGTTATGGAGTGTTTCCCAATATACTTTTAGAAAGAAAAATTGGTAACTTCAATTGCTGATACACTACTGATAAGAAACAAGGGCTCTTCACTCCTTTCTAGAGGTGGATTTTCTGTTTATGAATAGGTTTCAGACAGGATCGGTCCCTGGATGTATGAAATAGCTTCGTAAGAGGTAAGCAGCAAATCTAGCACTAAGGGACAGACTAGGGGACAGTCAGCAGGCTGTGGGGGATGAGTTTCAGTCACTTATCCTCAAACTACACCAGATGAGATGACCTGGGTTATGTATTCTTAGACATAAAACCTGGTCTCACATGTGTTGGCTGCACTACAGAGATATCGACATACAGAGTCAGCTCATGGAGCACAGGGAGTTCTAGAAGCTCCCTCATATTGTCCACTGCATGGATAAACCTTCACACAGTATCTTCCTGGCATCAGTTCAGCTTACCTGCTGTTCCAAGGTCCTCGGATCAATGAAGGTCACCAGGTCTACAGAAAAGTAACCAACCACATCTCTCACTTGGCAGGCCTTTCCGATTCGGAAGCACAAAGAACTGAGAACTTGGGGGTCCACTGAGGTCTGAGGCACGGTGGTACCAGAAGCAATGAAGGGGCCTTCAGCATGAAACTGATCCCCTGTTGACAGCATCTTGATCTCTCCATTGGGCTCGATGAGCATATCTACTGTCAGGTTGGTGACACTGTCTGCTGGTGGGAAGGCCTCGATCACGCCCCCTGGTGGGAAAAGCATGGAGTGGGTGGAAAGGCATAGTCACAGGAATTGCACCCATTCCAAGCAGGAGGCAATGGCCCAGGCTTTGGTAGACAGACTTGGGCTCAGCCCCTGCACCTGGCTGATCTTGGGAGACTTGGAGCAAGTGCTTTCAGTCTCTGAACTGCTTTTTCTTCATCTGTAAAATGGGCACAATAAATTGACCCCCACCAGGTTGTTGTGAACCTTAGAGAAACTATATATGTAGCCCAATGCTTTCCATATAGTAAGGAACAATGAAGGGCAGTTTTTATATCGAGCATAATGATGAAGACACTTTAAAGACCACGGCTATACCCTCTCATTACATGAATAAAGATTATGGTTGGATCCCTGTGGGGAATGAACTACACATGTTTGATGACCCATGTGCCAACTTCATTGCTTCTCTAAAGTTTGATAGGTTTTGGGCTTTAACAAGCATAGAGAACACCATTATGCAAGCTGATGTGTTCCTATGGAAGGCCGGCCACAAATATATAGGGCCAGGAGGTGCTGTAGTTCTTAAGGAACATGGATACTTCCACCTTGTTGATGAGAGCTTCATAATTCATCATATTTTACCTTTTCTTCTGAATGCCAGGAAACATGAAGTAAACAGCATTTTGCCTGCTAATTTTGGAGCTATGTAGGGGTACTCACAAAAATTACATAGCCCTGATCTTTCTGTTTTTAGGCCTATTTTATAAATATTACTGTATATATGCTTTTTGGCAGAACTGGGGATTGAACTCAGACCCTTGCACTTGCCAGGGAAGCACTTATTCCACTGAACCATCTCTCTGTACATATACTTTTTGTGGAAAACAGTTTAAAATATTGTGTGGAAAGAGAGAGCCTGATTTAAAAGCAAAAACAATTAGGTGTTTCCTACATGTGCTTCTAGATCTTGCCTTAAGATAAACTTGCCGTGTATTTCACAAGTTTTCTGGGGACAGGTGGTGACTTCTGTCTGTAAGGACAAGCCCCAGGCTTAAAATAACATATATGGCTAAGCTCTGAGATTATGGCAATTATCAACGGCAGTCTTTGATAATTTGCTAAACAAAAGGTACTTTTCCCAAGTGTCTGTAAATTTAGTCAGATGTAGCCCTCACAAATGTCAAATTTCAGTAAGAAAACTATTGGGGAGCATACTCTTTCAATCTCTAACTTATCAAGATGTCCTTTCCTTACTGAGTTCTGCACCTGAGCCCCAGTTGCTGGAATTGAGCAACATAAATGCAACAAAACCTGCAAAACCAAAAACACCCTGTGAGTTTCTCTGATTCAGTTAACTTGGCGTCCTTCATTGTCACCTACGTTTTGAAAGACAATGCTTCAGTGAGCACACACTATCTTTTATTTACTGGATTGCTTTAGATATTTTATTTCAAATAAGTTCATTTGTACTGTCTTCTCAGTGTCCTGACCATAATCTTTTTAGTTTTTTTTTTCATTCCAAAGCAATTAATTCCCTTAAAATGTATAGGCTTTGATATAATCCTATGACAATGGAGAAGTCAAATCTAGAGCACATTTTGGGGTCATGAGCACCCTCAAGAGAGTGGAAGGCCACAGAGGAAGCTGGTGGGGCTGGTGAGCTTCGAGTGAGGACCTGTGGGAGGCGCTGCAGCTCCGTGAGGAAGTCGACCGCTTCCAGGCTCAGATTGTAAGTCAAAGTGTCACTGTTGGATCCAACTTTGTGTGATGCGTCACTTATCTCTTGTGTGTGGCTTGGCCTGGGTCACTTCCTATTTGCTGGACCTCAGTTTCTTCACGTTTAAAACTGTGTTAGCAAAACCTGTTCTGGCTGCTCATCAGTAAACACAGTGTCGCCCACATGGCTGGGGAAAAAAAGATAAAGATGAAAGAGGCCTTGGCGTGTGATTACACGGCTCAGGTGAGATAGTGTCTGGGAATTCATGAGAAGGGACTTAGAGACAGGGTTTGCAAGCTGATCTTAGAAGATCTGGAAACTTCCTGATACCGTATCCTGGATGGACCTGAAGATCCAACTCTTCTGACTTACGACAAAATAAAACCCTGACTCTTATTGGGTGTGGTAGCACTCTGGGAAGCTGAGGTAGGAGGATTGCAAATTTGAACCCCACTGGGGCAGCTTAGTTAGACTCGAGTTTTAAAATGAAAGATTACAAACAGAAGGGTGGAGATGTAGCTGAGTGGAAAGGCCTTGGACTCATTCCCCAGTAACACATACCAATACCTTATTCCTGACTTTTGGTGGGGGTTGCCTTTTTTTTTTTTTTTTCTTTTCTGTCTGTGGCTATATCCAGAAATGTGTAGTATCACATACTTTTAGAGAAGAGAAAACATTAGAGTAATGTAGCACAAGCCTTCACTCCCCCCAAAAAAATTCCTTTTTCATTATTCTTGTTAAGGTTTTGACATCCAGTCCCTTGCTTAAATAATTCATTTACAAAGCATCTGACCAGTGTACTCCAAAGCTAACGAGCCTGTCCTCTCCGGTATAGACCTGGCAAATTCATGCATTAGCTCTGACCAACTCCGGGGCAGCAACACAGAGCCAGCCTTTTATAGGCTCCTCTACAATTAAGCGCAATGATTTGGGGTGAGCTCACCTTTCATCCCCTGGTTCCTTCTCTGTTAAGCAAGGGTGATACTATCTTATGGTTTATACCCGGGTGCTCCCCCAAAAGTCTCATGTGCCTGCTGAGTTCATACTAGATTAGCTGTTAGAAGTTGGGGCCTGGATAGAGGTGGGCCGTGGGAGGCAGACGTGGCAGACTCACGTACATCCTTTTATGCAAAAGCCATTTTCATCCATCCTGAACAGTTGCCAAATCCTAACACTTTCAGCATTGCTGAAAAGTCCAAGTCTCAAGTCTCCAAGGTCTAAGGCAAACTATGAGCTGTGTATAAATGAAGAGTGAAACACTCCCATCAATCAATGGCATAGGGAAAACATTATCATTCCAAAAGGTACAAACGACGCAAGTCCAAAATTCAGCAGGGCAAACACTAAGTCCTGTAGTTCCAAGTGAAACATGCAAAGCAGTCTGTGATGAGTTGTGAGCTCCAAAGGCCTTGTGCGGCTCTGCCTCTAGGGCACTTCTGGGGATTATAGCTCTCAGGGCGTCTCTCTTAGTCCTGCTTTCCTCCCTTCTTGCAGCTTTTCTTAGATGATCCATGTTGCTGGTTTTCCCAAACTTCTGGAGTGTCCACCGCACTGTAGGCTTCTCACTCACAGCTTTACATACTGCCCCATGAGGGGCACACTGCCTGGTCTCCCAGGCCTTCTTCTGGCAGCATTCTTAACTTCCTTAACTTCAGAACTTTTGCATTCTGCATGTCCACAAATGACACCACATGGGTGACGCCAGTATCCATCAGCAGCTCGAGTAGGAGCCAGGTTTTCTTCTCCCGTGGGTGTAGGAGCTGAGTGTCTGGATTACTGAGCATACTTTAACCTGATTGTGAGGCACAAATTATCTGTGCTGCCTCCATTTTGGAACCTGGTATGGCTACCACTGCCATTCTAGTCTATGGCAATCTGCATCGTTCTCTTCTATGCAAAGTCTTTCACTTTTACAGTTTATTTATTTATGAGTGCCTGGATTACTGAGTACACTTAACCTACTTGTGAGGAACAAATTATTATTTTTGTGGAACCAAGGATTGAACTCAGGCCCTTGCGCTTGCCAGGCAAGTGCTTATTCTATTGGGCCATCTCCCTAGCCCAATTTTTTTTTAATTTAAATTTTTTATTATTTTATTTTTTTAATTTTTATTTTATTGAAGTACAAATATCAATGAGACAGTTTTAAGATCCCTTGACAAGATGGATTTGATCAATTAATACATTGCAAACTGTTTTCATAATGTTTTGGTATCATAGAAGGTGCATACATGATATTATACTTACAGACATTATTATAGCATATGTCTCTTATCAGTAAATTAAGAGAATGTAGCTCTTTGCGTATCTTATTTTTTATACCTGATTACATCAAAGATTCAATAATTAATACTTTCTACCTTGTTATTTTCCTAGTGGTTGTCCATAGTACTAGAAGCCGACATAATATCCTGTCCAACCACCATTAGTGAAAATCTTGCCTCTCATAGCATTATGTAGAAGCACAGTGTTATCTATCCCCACTGTACTGTCCATACACACACATCATGATTCTTCCTTTCTATACCCCTTCCTTTGTCTACACCTGTCAGAGATGGGCACTCCATTGTCATTCAACTAATTTAGGTGCCTGAACTCGATGACACAATCCAACACAGTCCAGCATGCCACAACAATAGTGAGTTATCTGAAGAAGTTGTCAATCATAGCCATTTACAGCTCAACTTATTATTATGGCCCCGCAGTGTATACCTCATTTTTATACTTTTCTGCTGGATGGTTAAGACCTAGATAGAGCAAGACCTATATAACAACACATGTACTTTTTGTTTCTTAGGAGGTCAGTGAAGTCCCCTCTGGGTTTTTCTTGTAGTCCTATACCTTATTCTGTAGATCCTTTGTCTGTGTCATCCATGTGGATGAGTCATGGCCAATGCTTGACCAGTTTGTTCTCTGTGAGAGCTGAGAGAAAGTTTTCTCTCCATGTGACTCTCCCCAGACAGACTATAGAACTTCTATCTCTTTCCTCTGTGGCTCCATAATCTTGTTCAGAAAATTTGGAGCTCAACTGAGTTTCATGATGTTGGAGTACAGGTTCTCCTATGTCCTGAGTCTTCGCTGACCTTGAAAGGCTAGGGCCAAAATGTTAGCTGGCCTTGTGGCTCTTCTATTTCTCCAATTCTGATCTGTGAATTTAGGTTGTTAACCATCCAGAAGAAAAGCTGATTAGTATCCTGCAGCATATGCCATTCACTTTGCCTTATCTGACTCAATTGTTTTTAGTTGTTGTTGTACATTTCTATTTGTATTTCTTCTTTTTGCTTCTTATACTAGGGAGACTATATGATATTTACACATGTGAGTCTGGTTTATTTCACTTATGAGTACATGTTCAAGTGGCATCCACTTCAGTATAAATGCTTCAAGCGTACCATTCTTAATAGCTGAGTAATACTCCATTATATAGAAATACCACATCTTTCTCAACCATTCCTCATGTGATGGACATCTTGGTTGTTTCCAAGATTTTGCTATCACAAATTATGCTGCTATAAACATAGGTACACATATATCACTATGATACAATGTTTTCAGTTCCTCTTGGAAAATTCCCAGTAGGGGGATAGCCAACTTGAAATGGATTTCTAGTCCTACTCTTTTGAGGAATCTCCACACTGACCTCCACAATGGTTGTACCAGTCTACATTCCCACCAGCAGTGGAGAACTATTCCCTTTTCCTCACAACCTCTCCAACATTTGTTGTTGGTTGATTTCCTTATGATAGCCATTCTTTCTGGAGTGAGATGGTATCTCAGTGTTGTTTTTATTTGCATTTCACGGATGACTAGCGATGTGGAGCATTTTTTCATATATTTATTCGCTTCTTTAATTTCGTCCTCTGAGAAATGTGTATTCATCTCAGATACCCATTTCTGAACTGGCTCTTTAAATTTGAGGGCCCTGTTATATCTTAGTTCTTTATATATTCTAGATAGTAGACCTTTGTCTGATTGCTTATTAGTTAGGATTTTTTCAAAATTTGTGGGTTGTCTTTTCACTCTGTTGACAATTTCTTTTGACATGCAGAAGCTCCTCAAGAAGAGTTGATCCCAGTTGTTGGTTCTTTCAAGTGTTTCCCATGCGAATATATGTTTGTTCATGAACTCTTTACCTACCCTTATGTCTTTAAGAGTTCCTCCTACTTTCTCTTCCAAGAGATTGAGTGTTTCTGTTTTTTTTTTTTTTTTTTTTTTTTTTTTTTTTTTTTTTTTTTTTTTTTTTTTTTTTTTTTTTTTTTTTTTTTTTTTTT